>JAMXBB010000001.1:38337864-38355763 GCA_024138015.1 Lumnitzera littorea
CCCCCCCCCCCCCCCCCCCCCCAAATGTCCCAATGCATTAGTTGCATGCCAAAGTTAGTATAACAATTTAAAAATATTATTTACAACAAAACAATCATAAATTAACATGGGTATTTTGAAAGATAATTTTAATTTTGAAAGCTTCAAGTAGCTAGCACTCATGACGATCCTTAGAGAAGATGCCAAATTTTTTAGCCTGAATTTTCGATTTTTCATTTTCCTTAGTTTGATTAAACTAAACCCAATACTTATTTAGTGTAAATCCCTAACTAGAATTAAGAAAAACCCAATTTCTTTATTTTTGAAAATATATTGGAGTCACCACCTAGTAAAATCAACAAAGGTAATTAAATTAGAATTAATTACGTGAATTAGTTCTAATTTAGCCACTAGTCTGCACCTTTGAAAACCTTTTGAAAAAAAATTTCAAGAAATCAGATTTCTTAAACTAGGGGGCTGTCCTATTAAACCCTATGTGGGTATTACTATAACTTTCCAAATTTAAACTTATATTTCAAATACCTTACTAATTTAAGAAAAGTAATTCACACTTATAAGTAAAGGAAAAAAATTGAAATTATTTACAAAGAAAAGAAATTTGTAAAATTATTCAAAAAAAAAAACGAAAAATAATTTTTTACATATTTTAAGTTGCCCTGTAATTGCCTATCGGTACCTACATACTCACTTTTCAACATCAGACTTCCATAATTTATTTGAGAAAAACTTTAATTTGTGAGTGATTTTTAATTTTGAAAACGTCTGACTTTACATTTGAACCATTTACTTTATTTAAGAAAATTACTAGAAAAGAGTCCTAATATTTGAACATTTATTTTTTTGAAATTCTAAAAGTCCTAATTTTGAAAGGGTTTTATTATTTTTAATTTATTTTGAAAATAAATCTTTCTAAGTGCCACAACATTTTTTTTTTTCATTTTTTATTACTTTTATTTTATATTTATTATTTTATACTATTTTTTAAGAAAAAAAGGAAAAAATATTAAATTTTTTTTTGTAAAAAGAGAGAAATGAATATATTTATATGAGGAATTTCTTTTTTTTTTTTAAGAAAGGAAAGGAATTATATTGCAAATAATTATTTAAAAAAAAAAAGGAAATAGAAATCAAACTGGGTTTAGAGAGTAACAATGGGGGTTAAGGTTAGTTACATGTTGGATTTCAAGTTAAACGAGGGC
This sequence comes from Lumnitzera littorea, assembly GCA_024138015.1. NCBI lineage: Eukaryota > Viridiplantae > Streptophyta > Magnoliopsida > Myrtales > Combretaceae > Lumnitzera > Lumnitzera littorea. The sequence continues at coordinate 38,339,064 of JAMXBB010000001.1, forward strand.
CATCTGAGCCAATCCTGTACATGATATGTACATGTGGGGTGGGGGATGAAGGTAAGCGACAATGATGCTCAATTCGGGTGTTTTTGAGGTGATTATTTCTTAGGAAATCACCTTTTTGGAGTTGGGGGTTAGGAGCGATGTTATCATACTTGGTGGTAGTTTTTGGAGTTTTCAAAGTGGTAGCTAGCAGTAGTTGTTTAGGAGGTGGATGTAATGGTTGCTAGTCATGATTATGTGGTGTAGTGTTGGGTTTTAGACCACGGTAAGTTTAGCATGGTGTTAGATCATGTCGAAGGTAGCTGTGAGGGTAGTTTTGACGATGGAGCTCACAATTGGGTTAAGCTTTCATGGTGCTGTATTGTTAAGCTATTAAGAGGCATGGTTGTTGCTAAGAGGGCTAGAACTGAAAGGTAGAGACTTAAGCTAGCTCCTTATGTTAGTCAATTGGCTCAAACTTAAAATTAAACCCTAATTAAACTCCATAAAAATCAAGCACTTTAACCTTATCTAACACTTAAAACTAAATGACCTTATTTATATAATTAAAAAACCTTAAAAATGAGCTACAACTTTTATTTTCCTAAAAAAATTATAATTTTTCTAAATTTCTATTTATTTAGGATCCTTTTTCTTTGTTCTAAAAAAATAAATAATTTAATGTTACTCGCCATAATCTCACAAGATTAATAAGAGTAGAAAGGTTTGAGAGAAAAAAAAAAGTTTCAATATTTTATAAAAATTTTAATGATATTTGTTGCAATGGAATAAGAACTTTTAAATAATCCTCCAACCATAATAGCATTTCATGATTAAAGAAAAATAAAAGACCTACAATTAGTGCTAAAAGAACTTAATTCCTACAGGCTAATAAAACTAAATTTCTATTGGTTAATAGAACTAAATTTTCATTGGTTAATAAAAATAACTTTCTATTGGTCAACAAAAATAAATTTCTATTGGCTAATAGAACTAAATGTTCCATTGGTCAATGAAAATAAATTCCTATTGGCTAATAGAATTAAATTCCTATTGGTTAATAGAAATAAATTCCTATAAGCCAATAAAACTAAATTCCTATTGGTCAATAGAAATAAATTATCATTGGCTAGTAAAACTAATTTCTAATTAGCTTACGATTACTTCCATTTGGACTTCATTCAATCCAATAACTTCTATGGGTTACAATAGATGTTCCACAACAAATCAATATGAAATCTAAACTAGAAAACTCACGAAATGAATATAAATTGATGAACTCTAAGTCATTAGGCACAAATTGGCTTATGAGGACTCGAGTAACTAAAGCTTGTAATTTATTAGCTCTTGCTCTTGTAATGGGATTGGGAACTTAATTCCTATCATCCACCTCGGCCTATTTTTTATTGGCCCTCAAATCAAATGAGTCTTCTTTAAATTCTTCATCTTCAAGTGTATACAGAATGAGGTCTTGAACATTGAATGTTCCTAAAACTCCATAGTGTTTTGGGAGGTCAATCTTGTATGCAGGATCATTTATGTGTTTCATGATCTAAAGTAGTCCATCAACTCTCTTGGATAACTTTTAGGCCTTGTGATTTGGAAATTGATCCTTCCTCAAATGAATCCAAACTAAGTCTCCAACTTGAAAGGCTTTAGGCTTCTTCCTTTGGTTACCTCATCGTCTTTGCTTCTCAATAGTCTTGGCTAATTGATCAGTGGCCTTTTGATGAATCTTCTGTACCTGAACTACTCAATCAACTCGATTAATTCTCTTACCTCTTAAAGCTAGTACGAGTGGCAAATTGATGGGAATAGTAGGATTGTATCATCATAATTTCAAAAGGTGACTTATTGGTAGAACTATGTGTACTCTCATTGTAAGCAAACTCTACAATAGGAAGACACAAGTCCTACTCAACAAAATTCTTGCTAACTGTAGGCCTAAGCAAGGCGCTTAAGGTACAGTTGATAACCTCTGTATGGCCCTCTATCTTGAGATGGCATACGATGTTGAATAGTAATTTTCTATCTAGTCGCTTTGATAAAATCTTCCAGAAGAAACTAAGAAACTTAATATCTCTATTAGACACTATAGGGTAAGGAACTCCATGTAATCTAACATTATCTTTCAAAAAGAGGTTAGAAATGTGTATGACTTCATCTATTTTGTAGCAAGGGGTGAAATGGGGATAATGACTGTTGATAGTTAGATTTCATCCTTCCTAAATTCACTCGACCATTCAGTTGATGAAGCTAAGTAACTGTAATGTCAGCAAATGCCAATTAAGACAGTTTCATGACTGGTTTGAACTTAATAAAAGTAGTGCGAATGGTTATCATCTAGTATAGTTCCACTACATAACCACATACAATTCCTATATTTCAGGCATGTGCTTAATTATCAGGTCTCTGTATGTCTCATGATTAATGATTAACTACTACTTCAAATACCTAACATTTGCCTATAAATACAGAGAAGAAGCATTGTAAGACCGCTCTTATGATCCATAACTATTCACTTATCTTCTCTCAAACACATTTATTGACTTAAGCATCGAAGTAGCTATATTGAACTAGCCTCGGTACCCTATAGTTCTTTGTGTTTTGTAGGAGTAAGATTTCATCTAAAAATGACATAACAACATTTGGCACCGTCTATTTTTTATTACACACCCACATGGCAAGAACTAAATTAACTATGCTGGTATACTTCATCCTACCACCATGAAGGGGGAAGTAGGCATACTAACAAACAATGTTTAGCTAAGCCAGAGCAACTCTGCCTTAACTTGGCCAAAGAAAACCAAGAATTGAGCAAAAAACATGAAGAGATCCTTGACATATTCAGTCCACACACCACTCAATTGTCCAATTGTAGACATATTGATGGAGGTGCATGGGCAGAGAGGCATGTTGCAATAGCTAAAAAGGATGAGAGGAAATCCTTCAAGGCAAAATTTCAACAAATATTGTGATTTCCATTGTGATAGGGAACATAATATCGATGAGTGCATCTAACTTAAGAACGCAATTAAGGATACAATTCAGCTAGGGTACTTAAGCAAGTTTCTTGCACATGATGCTAAGAATATTGAGCAACCATCTCAAAAGAGACGAGAAGAGCAAGGGAATGTTATTCAACCAACTCATGCTGGGAAAGATGCGAAAGACCAAAGCACTAATAGAGCACTAAACAGTATAATTAACATTGTTATCAACGGACCTTTTGCCATAAGTCGGTCAAGCTCTTTGAGCTCAACTAACGTCATTCATTATGTTTACAATGTCTAAGGCAAGAAGGTCAAAATCGACAATATAATTTCCTTTACAAAAGAAGATTTTGAAGGCATTCAAAGGCCCTACGATGACACACTATGATTAGTGCAAGAATTGTCAACTTCGAGGTGAAGAAAATTCTTGTTGACATTGGAAGTTCAGTAGACATTATTTTCCAACAAACCTTTGATCAAATGGGACCAAAGATTAGGGCACAATTGAGATCCTACAGCTACGATTTGTATGCCTTCAACAATCAACCCATCTGGGTAACCAGAGTAATCTCCCTACTAATTCAGATTGGAGATGATGAACATGTTATGAAAGATAAAGTGAACTTCCTTATTATCAAATGTTAGTCTCCATATAATATGATCATGGGATGACCATGTCAGCACTTATTCAGCATTGTCCCTTTAACTGCCCATCTCAAGGCTAAATTTCCCACCCCTATTGGAGTTAGTGTGTGCAAAGGGGATTAATAATTGGTAAGACCATTGAATATGAGAGTGTTAAGGTAAGAAGAAAATTTTCAAGTCGAAACTTACCCCAAAAGAATGTCAGTCGGCATAGATAATGCCAAAGATAAAACAAAAGAAATTTCGTTAAGAGATGATCCTAAGAAGACAATAAGGATAGGGAAACCTTTGCTGGCAAACATCAACCAAAGTTTAATTGATTTTTTGTAGGATAAAGCTAATGTATTTGCATTGTCCCTTTTAGATATGCCGGTTATCCCTAGAGATGTCATGGTACACAAGCTTCAAATCGATCTAGTTGCTAAGGTGATTTAACAAAAGAAAAGATATTTCACCCTTAAGAGGTAAGCAACCATAGAAGAAGTCCAAAAACTCTTAGAAGTAGGATTCATTCAAGAAGAGCCTTATCCAACTTAGCTAGCCAACTATGTGTTAGCCAAGACGTCTAACGGCAAGTGGTGCATATGCATAAACTTCACAAATCTAAATAAGCCTTATCCCAAAGATTGCTTTCCCTTGCCAAGAATATATTAGATGGTTGACTCAATTGTCGGATATGCTTTACCCTCTTTTATGGACATATTGTCCAACTACAATCAAATTAAAATGGATGGGTAAGACGAAGTTCACACATCATTCGTCACTCAATTCGGAACATAATGTTATATGGTGATGCCCTTAGAGTGAAAAAAACGTCAGTGCAACTTATCAACGACTTGTCACCATGATGTTTAAGCTATAGATCCATCAAAACGTCAAAGCGTATGTCGACAACATGATTATGAAAAGCACAACAAAGGATCGACATCTCACCAATCTTAAGGAGACATTCAGTACTCTAAGGAGATATAATATGAAACTAAAGCTACAGAAGTGCGTTTTTGGTGCTACTTCTAGAAAGTTTTTAAGGTACATGGTCACTCGATGTAGTATTGAAGCAAATCTAAGAAAGATACATGAAGTCTCTCCATACTGTCAAGGAGGTTTAAGAGCTAACTAGGTGAATAACCACCCTTAATAGGTTTGTGTCAAGAAGTGTTGACAAGTGTACATAATTCTTTAAAATTTTAAAGAATTCGAAAGATTTCAAGTGGACGGATGAATGTGAAAGAGCATTCAACTGGCTTAAAGAATTTCTTGCATCACCACTAGTACTATTGACACTTATTCTAAGAGAGAATTTATATTTATACTTGTCAATCAATTGCTAAGCACTTTCCTTTGTGTTGGTCCTAATCAAAGGCAAGGAGAATCAGCCAATTTATTACGTGAGTTATGTCTTGCAAGGACTGGAATATTGATATACTAAAATTGAAAAATTTACGTTAGTAATGGTTCTCTTGGTAAGTAAGTTGAAACCATATTTTAAGACTCATCAAATCGTAATCCTTATTGATTAGACTTTACAGCAAGCATTACAATGGCCAAATTCCTTAGGAAAAACGATGAAGTATGCCTTAGAGCTAAGTGCCTATGGCATACAATACAAACCTAGAACGGCATTAAAAGCTCAAGTATTGGTAGATTTTCAAGCCAAGTTCACGAGTGAAGAAGACAACATAGAAATTGTTGAGAAGCTGATGTGGAATCTTTTTGTCAATGGTTCTTCGACTAGAGAAGTAAGTAGCATAGGTCTTATCCTACAAGGACCCCATAATGCCAAGGTTAATTATGCCTTAAAGTTTGGATTTCCAGCCAGCAATAATGAAGTGGAATATGAAGCCTTAATAGCCAGACTTAGATCGACAAAGGAAATTGGTGCCGAGAAAGTCAAAGTTTTCTTTGATTAATAACTTGTTGTGAATCAAGTCAAAGAGAGTTATGCGATGAAAGAGGAAAATATGAGCAAGTACTTATTAATAGTACCAATGCTCACAGAAGAATTTCAATCCTTTTCAATTCATAAGATACTAAGAAGCGAGAATATCACAGTTGACAAGCTGTCAAAGTTGGTCAATATGGCACTCCCTAATTTGAATGACAAACTTTTTGTCAAGTTTCTCCCACATATGAGTTTAACAATAGTTCAACAAAGCTTTAAACTAGCTCCCTACCTAAAAGAAAGGTCTTAGATGGATCCAATTATAGGTTATTTGAAGGACGGTGTCCTTCCCGACAATAGGAAAGAGGCTCGAAGGTTGATTTACTAGGCCGTAAATTACATACTAATAAATGATCAGCTATATAAATGCAGTATTTCCCAACCTTATCTTCGATGCCTTCCTCCAAAATATGCATAACAAGTATTAGCTAAGTTACATGGCAATGTATGCAGCAATCATGTGAAAAGATGAACGTTGTCTATCCATACCCTGTGACTCAGTTATTATTAGTTGACAATAAAAAATGACACGAGAACATCCATTTGGCAGTATCTACAAGGCCAAAAACGTGAGGCACCAAGTCATGTGCCTTCTATTGAACTGTATTGCCTAACTAGTCTTTAGCCCTTTGCCTAATAGGAATTAAACATACTTAGACAGTTTCCAAAGTGTATGGCCCAACGACAATTCATCATTATTGTCATGCATTATTTTACAAAGTGGGTGGAGGCTGAGGTGTTGGTAAGGATCACCAAACAAAAGGTTGAGGCTTTTATTTTCAATTGTATTACATCAAGATTTAGGGTCCCATTTATGATAATCAAAGACAATGGACTACAATCTGATAATGACAAATTTTAGGTGTTTTGTGAGAAACACAACATTCGTCTAAATTACACATTTGTAGCACATCCACAGGCCAATGGGTAAGTGGAAGCAGTTAACGAGATCATCTTACATGGCTTAAAGAGGAAAGTTAATTAATACAAAGGAAAATGGCTAATGAATTACTAGATGTTTTATAGGGATATCGGACTACCCATAAGACTGCAATAAGGGAAACGCCCTTCAGATTGGCATATGGTATGGGAGCAATATTGTTGATTGAATTGGACTTGCCCAATCTACATACATAAAATTTTGACATGATGATCAACCAGATTGGTTTGATGACTAATTTGGATGCTATCGAAGAGATAAGAGATGTCGCAAGAACGAGAGTTACAGTATACCAGTATAGGGCAACCAAGTATTATAATCAGAAGGTGAAACATAAGGTTTTTCGGTTTGAAGATCTGGTTTGCAGGAAATTAGAGGAGACTAGCGTACGAGATAAATAAGGAAAACTTGGCATAAATTGGGAGGATCTTATTAAGATTCAAGAAGTCATTAGTAAGGGGGGCTATCGATTAGAGAGGTTGGATGGAACAATCATCCTTCACATATGGAATGCCGAGAACATGAAGCTTTATTTTAATTAATCTCTTTCATGTTATGAATTATTTCCACTTGTTTTATAAGGCGATAGCCTAGTTGTTGTTTCAAATGCAAACCCTTATTCAAAGTTTCAATGCTAACTTGTTTTCCTTCTTAATCATTTCATCATTAACAGATCACTATTAAGTTCAAACTGCATAATGAACAAACTAATATTTAATAAGTTTAAACCTATTGTAGTTAGCGAACTTTATAATTTAGCCAAAAAGTTGAATAAAGAATGTGTTAGTTCTAATAGGCAATTAGCCCATGTCTCAAATGACTAATGGACATTGTCTTTAAAAAAGATACCAAACATATCGCATGTAAAATAAAACATGTCGAGGAAACTAGGCGTATGAAATAAAACATGTTGAGAAAATTAGACGTGTGAAATAAAACATGCTTAGAAAAATAGGCTTGTGAAATAAAACATGCCGGGAGACAAAGCACGTGAAATAAAGCATGCTAAAACAATTAAATTACGCAAGATAGGAAATGTGGATAATATTAATATAATATTAAATGTTTGACCACTCGACCAAACCTTATCCATACAACTCCATAGAAAAAAACAAACAATAACAATCCGAAGAGGTCTAGTTGTTCTCAGATTGTACAGAGGTATTCCCTTGATCGGAAGATGGGACTTTAAGGAAGCATATTTCTTTCTTAATGCTAAGGGTTTTGGAACAGGTGGATTTTTCTTTGTGCACATAAGGGATCTTCTTGGATAATCAATCCTTGTCATCATTAGGATCTTCAACATAAACTCTATTGTCATCACCCTGCATTTAGACCTTAGCATCTATATCTTCGCCAGCTTCTTCGTCACAACTATTAACATTATCATCGACATCGGCAAAATCCAGACATGAAAGATTGTATTCAAGGTAAAACTTTAAAATTTCTTCTCTCGTCGCTTAGATTCCCTCCAATAACTTCTTTCTCAACAATCTCTCGCATTGCCAACTTGGAGTAACGATCTCTAATGCTTCTTCAACAAATGGCCCTTTCTTCACTACCTCCTCTAATTCAACAATATGACTTTCCAATCTGGAGTTATTAGTCTCTAATTCTTTTATTTGCACCCTAAACCTATCCTCCTCATTGCTCATTAAGCTGAGTATTTGGCCCAACCCCTAGCACTCTTCCCTTTTCTTACGAAGCTCCTCCTTTAAGTCTTCAACCTCTTTATATTGCACCTCCCTCTTAAGTTTAAGTTTCAAGATTTCATCGGCTACTAATGAATGTGCCAATTTCTCGACAACCAACTCCTCTTGATATTTTCTAGCCTCTATCCCAGCCTTAATTCTCACACTCTCAACTACTACAATTTGAGCCTTCGAGGAGTTGTATGCATCCTCAATTTTTTGTAATAAGTCAACAATAAAAATAATGAATTCACTAGATCACCTAAATGAACAATAAAATATTATTACCTCCTTCATCTCCTTATTAGCTTCATCCAATGCTATCAAAACGTGGCTATTGATCTGAATACAAACAGGATTATGTCGGTAATAAAACATATGCCATGAGTGAAAGGATTCAATCGATACTTATATCATACAATTTAGCTGCAATGTGTGCCTTGTTGCAACCACCAACCCTATCAACGTCCTTCTTCGCAATCTCCCTATCCTTAAGAAGAATGACACCTTCCATCAAAGCTAGGGATTTGGTCCTATCGCCTAAGGTGGAATCAGTGTAATAGCCCAAGTACAGAACAGAGTACTCGTTAACCTTACTATTAGGGATGAATTCGGCACTATTGATGCCAAGAACTTTGTTCCTCGTGGCCTCCGTTGTCCTTTCATCTAAATCTTAGATCTCTTAGACGGAGGATGGCCGGCGAGCTCCTTCTCACTTCTTTTATTGGTACTCAACACAATATCCACTTAGAGTGATGACCCTTCGGTAGCCTCATAACAGGTGATTTCAACCCTGTTGCAAACATCGATATCTCTACCAAAATCTCTTCGCTCTTCAACTAGAGTAATATTTTCAAGAGGTAGGATCACTTCAACTTATGCAACCTTAGCGATCCTAAGCTTTTCGCTCCCTTATCGCTTGTCAGTAGAACGGGACACCTTTTTTTAGGTAGCTACTTGCTTTACCGCTTTCTTCGAAGCAACCAGTCAGGTTGCAGTTACCTTAGCACTTGCTCTTTTGTTAGCTTTGGATTTTTTGGCCTTTACTTAGGCCAACAGTTTAGTGGGATCTACATCACCTGTACCTATGACTTTAATAAAAGGTAAATGAATTAACAATAAAAACAGAGAAATAAAGGACTTACATGTTTTATGCCAAACATGGCTCAAAAGAAACTATTCTTCCCCTATGTCACAAGAACAGCTTTCCTCCTGTAGCTCTACTTGGTACGGAAATTACTCAATAGAATGCCTTCCTTTTTGAAGAAGATTAGCTCCACATTTTCATATCACCTTGTTATTCTCTCAACATCCCAAAAAAACATTTTGTTTTTTCTTCTTTCTTGAATCTTTTTTGCCATGGCAGCATCATTTAGCATCAACTTAACATCTTTGGTGCAGATAGGTTTAATCCATTGGGTCCAAAACTCCAATTCTTAATACGATATGATAGATACAAACTTATTGTGCCACTTATGGATTTTGGACTCCAATCTGTCAATGAATTTCTACCCATATCTAGCGGCCACAAAGTACTAACCATTAAGCTACCTCCTTATTGCAAAGAAGTACCTAAATAAGTGAGGCATAGCCCTAATGATATGGACTCATAGATAAACACACGAACCTAATATCACATGTGACCAAAAGGGTGGGTCCAAGCCTCAAGATGGCTCAAAAAGTAAATGATAGTTGAAGGTAAGTAGGGGTTCCTATGCACCGATGATGGATATGACACATCAATACCTCACACGAGCTCAATTCACACTTGATATGACACACAAATATGATTGAAGGTCACTCGCCATTAGTCCATGCTCGAATGGGCTAGATAACAGTAACTCAATAGTAAGCAAGAGGACACTTAGCTCAAGAGAGGCTAAGAAAAAGTTTAGTGTATTCTTCTGTATATCTTCTTGTGACTGTTATATTATGTGATTATTTATAATACCCTATTAGGATAAGTTCTACATTACGGAAAATTACAAAAATGAAGCCTTATTTGCCAAATAAAAGGAAAATAATTTATAGGGAAAGCATGAAATCGTGTGTAGTGAATGTCCTCTATCAGAAAGGACAGTACGGTTGTCAAAAAGGACAATGCGTGCACATTTTTACTTTACAGTTCTAATAATGTTATGAACAGAGTAAAGGTAGGCCTCTGTTCAAGTTTGTTCGGCGTCAAAAGTTTGGCACCCTTACTACCGGGGCTAGACTAGGGTTGGTTCAAGGACAACTCATAATCGGGTCGACCTCAAATGATCGGCTCCTGATAGTTATCAACTCAACCTCAGCACTGTAGAGATTGCTATATTCAAATTTAGCATTTAAACTAGTGCATAGCTGAGGGTTTGATTCGACACATCGGCCGGTCACCTCGGCAACACCTTAGATAACATGGAGAGTGAAGTCGCTAATAGATTAAACTAGAGCAAGCACTACTCCTTGAAACTTAACTCACCTCAGTCAGCTCGGTGAACCACCTAAGGGAGCCCTTGAGCTTGGGAGCTTGTAATCGGTCCTTAATCCCTATCATCTCCTCCAAGTTGTTTGAGATTTAGGATCAAATCTGATTCAAGTCCAGGTTACTTGTCTTCGGGAGTGTAAGGTTGGAGGTTGGTAATGTTGAAGGAGTCTAAGACCCCATATCCTTTGAGCAATTCAATCCTATAAGCATTAGGGTTGATCTTTTCAAGTACTTTGAAAGGTACGTCAGCCCTGGGAGACAACTTGCTTTTCATCATGTTTAGGAATCGTTCCTTACTGAAGTGTATCCAAATTAAATTGCCTGGTTGAAATTCTCTCTTCCTCTATCCTCGACTTTGCTTCTTAAGCTTAATATTAACTCGACCCAATTGCTCTACAACCTTTTGGTGCATAACTTTAATGGCCTCAACTTTCTCGATGGTTAGTTAGTAATCATCAAGCATCGACTAGGGTGCTTGGTCCAATGATAACTCAGGGTTGAACCCATAAGCAACCTCGAATAGAGACATGCTTATTACATTATAGGCAATCCTATTGTAGGTGAACTCAATGATCAGTAGGCACAAATCCCAATCAGCCGTGTTTTGTCCAACAGTAACCTATAGCAAAGTTCCTACGGTTCTATTGATAACTTCGGTTTATCCATTAATCTATGGGTGGCAAGATGTGCTATATAGCAACTTAGTTCCCATTTGCCTCCACAACGTCCTCCAAAAGTGACTCATGAACTTAAGTTCTCAGTTTAAAATAATGGTCTTGGGAATTCCGTGCAATTTGACTACTTCCTGTAAGAAAAGAAAAGAGATAGCCGAAGCATTATTAGTTTTGGAATAAGGTACAAAATGTGCCATCTTGCTAAATTGATCCACAACCACCATGATGAAGTCCTGCCCTCGGGACATCCTCGACAATCCTAACATGAAGTCCATACTCAGCTTAAATTATGGTTTGGTCAGGATCAATAAGGGTTGGCAATGTCCTTACTCGGCTTAACTCTTCACTTTTCGATAAGTTGCACACTTTTCCAATATAGATTGGACATCTTTCTTCATCCTTGGCCAAAAAAAATCTAGAGGATAGTACCTCATAAGTTCAACATTGGCCAAAGTGTCCTATCGATCCCCCTCCACGCACCTCGCACATTAATAGTTCATACGTGGAATAAGTCAAGATACATAGCCTTCTTTTCCTGAATAAGTATCCGTCCTCCCTATGATGGTCATCCAGTATCTGTCTTTCCTCATAACAAGCTTAGATAAGACCAAAGTGTAGGTCCTCAACATATAAATTCTTGATGGTTGAAAAACTAAGTAGCCTTGCCTGTAGCTCAATCAAGAGGGTATGTCGTCTCGATAGGGTGTCGGCAACTACATTATTCTTTTCGTTCTTGTATTTTACAACATAAGAAAAACCTTCCATGAACTCAACCTAGGATAACTTTAGTTGGCTCTTTAGATATCTCAAGGATTCATGATCGGTGTAGATCACAAATTCCTCAAGTAGCAAATAGTGTTGCCATATCGTTAGGGCTCAAATTAAGGTGTAAAACTCCTTGTTGTAGACGGAATAGTTGAGTATGGCTCTTCGAAGTTTCTCTCTAAAGTAAGCAAAAGGTCGGCTTTCCTACATCAATACAGCACCTATGCCTAGTTCGAACGCATCATACTCTACTTCAAATACCTTGTTGAAGCTCAGTAAAGCTAAGACAAAGGCTACAATTAGCTTCTCCTTCACATCCTCAAAACTCCTCCTCTCTTTCTCATCTCATCTGAATTCAACATTCTTCTTTGAGAGTTCGGTGAGTAAGGCTACAATTGTACTGAAATTCTTTATGAATTGGTGATAGAATGATGTCAGGCCAAGGAAACTTCTCACATCGGAAGAATAGGTTGGCTTAGGCCATTCTATGATCACTCTTCTCTTCTCTTCTCTTCATCAACCCAGATGCCACCTCCGCTCACAACAAAACCTAAGAAGATCACCTCAGATTGGCAAAAGTCGCACTTCTTCAGATTGCCATAAAGCTATTCAACTCGGAGTTTTGTAAGCACTTATCAGAGATGCTCTCAATGGGCCTCTAAGTCAGGACTATATACTAGAATGTCATAAAAATAAGCTACGACAAACCTTCCCAATAATTCTCAAAGTACATGATTTATAAGTAGCATGAATGTGCTTAGCGCATTGGATAGCCCCAAATGGCATTACAAGCTGTTCATATAAACCATAACATGTCTTGAATGCGGTTTTCCACTCATCACCTTCACGCATTTGAACCTAATGGTACCTAGCTTTAAGGTCAATCTTAGAAAACACTCTTGCTCCACTCAATTCATCTATTATGTCATCAAGCCTAGGTATGGGATACCTGTACTTGATGGTGATTCAATTGATCGCTCGGCTATCTACATACATCCTCCAAGACCTACCTTTCTTCGGCACTAATAGGGCTAGTACAGTATAGGGGCTCAAGAACTCATACACATACCCCTTCTTCATTAACTCATCCACTTGCCTCTACAATTCAGCAGCCCATTCAAGATTCAGCCTATAGGTAGGCTTGTTTGGTATCGTAGCTCTTGGCTGTAGGTCAATCACATGCTCAATGCCTCGGTTTAGGGGTAAATCGATTAGTAGCTCTTCTAGAAACAGATCGGTAAATTCCTCTAGTAACGTTTTTACTTCGACTAGCAACTCTTCCTCCCCGAGTCTCATCTCTAGAAGCCTCCTTACGAGTAGATAAGCCGATCCCTCCAACTCCATTTCTCTTTTCAGTTTAACTCAGGTCAATACCAAAGCCACTTTCCTCAAGGTTCAGCTAAGTTGGGACTGCATGACTTTTACTTACTCAGCAGTCATGGGACTCAATTTCAACCTTCTTCCTTCATGCTCTACAAAACATGTGTTCCCCCTGCCGTCATACATAACTGCTTGATCAAACATCCATGGTCATCTAAGTAGAATGTAGGTTGCACTCATGGGCAGCACATCATAAAGCACTTCATCTCGATACTTGCCAATGCAGATCAGCATAGATACGTATTTGTTCACTTATAAGGCTCCCTTATCACTAAGCCAATGAAGCTTATAAGGTTTCGGGTGGGACATGGTCGGTAATTTCAGTTACTAGACCATAAATGTAGAGGCTACATTGGTGCAACTCCCACTGTCAATGATTAACGTGTATAGTGAGTTATTCACCTTACACCCAATATGGAAGAGATTTTCCCTTTGTTCATCTTTAGGTACGAGACTGGTACTCATTATCCTCCTCAACACCAAAGCAGTCGACATAAAGTTGCCTTCATCACTGTAGATAACTTTCTGCTCTGACAGTTCGATTTATCTATCCTCTTTCAACTACTCTACTTCCTCATCAGTACTATCGATTTCAATGGTTGGCATCTTACCTCAGATCACCATTGTTCGCCTATTCGGTACTAAGCGGCCAAGTGTCTAAATCCTTGGCATTTGAAACACTTGATCTTACTCATCTTCCTCCCTGAACTCTAGTCGTTCTCAAAGTTCCTCGAGGGTTCCTTCTCCTAGGCTTGAATGGTCAGAACGGGTCAGGTCTCAACAACCTTACTCAATTCCATTCATACTAGTTTGCTTGGAACAGTTTGGCTACTACTTAATCGGCCAACAGGAGGTTAGAATCTTCCTATTCAACACCTTTCTATCCAATGAGCAACTCAAATTGTATCATCAAGTGTTTTTAACATCTAGGGTGTCCAGGATATCCCCAATCTCATACTTCAATTCGTCAATGAATTGAGACATAATTCAGTCTTCGGGCTCTACGACTTTGCATCGGATCATTAGCATTTGGAATTCTTTAATGTAAGCATCCACACTTGATCCTCCTTGTCTTAGTTCTTACAGTCTCTTAAAGGCATCCTGTAGATAATAATTCGGCATAAACCTTCTCCACATAACTCTCTTCATATCATCCCAACTCCTAATCTCTCATTTTCCTTCCTTTCTTCTAATGGCTTGCAAGTTCTTCCACCGTAAGGTAACATAACCAATGAACTCTAACACAACAAGTCTAACTTTTGCATTATCAAGCACTTCAATGGCATTCAAACTACTTTTCAATCTTATCTACCCAATCTAGGTAATCCTCAAGATCACCACTTCTAGAAAAACTTGGAAATTGCATTCTAAATCCTTCAACTTTAGGGACTCGTACATTTCTTTCTTTAGGCTTATAGTACTCTTCAGCCTCATCATCTCCTTCTACTTTTTCCTCAATCTCTTCAAGTGCTAGCCTTCATCTAGCATCTCTACCAACTCCTTCAGCTTGGGGTAGTCGAGCTAAGGTATTAACTTGGCCAAATTGACCATTGCCTCATCCTTGCTACTCGCGTTGCTTAGTAGGGCTATTTCTAGTTTGCTACCTATCTTCTTATATAACAATCACTAAACTAGCTACCAAATTGGTAAGCCTATCCAATCGATCATCCACTGATTGAAGCGTGAAGCTTCCTTCTTGCCCTTAGCCATATCAAGTACCACTTTCTTGGTTTCCCAAAGTTCCTTAAACACTTAAGTCTGACATTGAAGGTTACTTCACAAAAACAGTCAAACAAATAGTCAACTACACTCAGTTTTACGTACCGAAAACAGAGGAGAAACATAGTACAAAACACTACTCAACTACTAAACTCCAATATGAACAATAGAACCTCTATCATACAAGAGCAACGAGAAACTATTAAAAGAACACAATAGCAGAATCCAGCTTGCTATTGTGTTCTGATATGACGCACAAATATGGCCGGAGGTCACTTACCACTATTCTACGCTTGAATGGGCAAGATAAGAATAACTCAAAAATAAGCAAGAGGATACTTAGCTCAAGAGAGGATAAGAAAAAGTTTAGTGTATTCTTCTGTATATCCTCTTGTGGCTGTTACATTATGTGATTATTTATAGTACCCTATTAAGGCAAGTTTTATGTTACAATAAATTATAAAAATGAAGCCTCATTTACTAAATAAAAGGAAAATAATTTATAGGGAAAGCATGATATCGTGCGCAGTAAACATCCTATGTTAGAAAGGACAACACGATTGTCAAAAAGAACAGCACGCACGTGTTTTTACTATGTGATTCTGGAAATGTTGTGAGCAGAGTAGGGGTAAGCCTCTGTTCAAGTCTATTCGACATCAGAAGTTCGGCATCTTGATTGCTAAGGCTAAACTGGGGTTGGCTAAAGGATAGCTTACAATCGGGTCGACCTTAGATGGTCGGCTCCTGATAGTTATCAGCTTGGCCTCGGCATTGTAAAGATTGCTGTATTCAAATTTAGCGCGTAGACTAGTGCATAGCGAAGGGTTCTATTCGGCACGTCAGTTGGTCACCTTGGCAACACCTTAAATAGCATAGAGAGTAAAGTAGGTTAGTAGATTGAACTAGAGTAAGCACTACTCCTTGGCACTTAACTCACCTCAGTAAGCTCAGCGAACTACTTGAGAGAGCCCTCGAGCTCAAGAGCATGTAATCGATTCTTGATCCCTATCACTAACCTCAACCTCTTCACAAACTATCTCAAAAGTTGTGAGAAGTCAGTAGGTGTTTAGTGAGAACATGTTTGGCACAACTTAGAAATAATTAAAAAAATTACTTAACAAAAGCAAAAAATGGGAAGCATATTCCAAAGTCGAGATATTTTAGATAAATATGAAACTCGCGCACCCTTGGAAAGCACACCCTTTCCTCCTCTCTCGGCCTCTGTAGATTCCATACTTTTGGAAGATCTTGCTAGTATTTATTGTATTTCGAAACAAGAACTTTATCGATAGCACTGACTACTCTGTCTGGAGAATTACTAAAGTAAATCACGATATTATACAAATACCTAGCTATAGATCTTTCTTCTTTGTCATTTAGATAGGTATCTGCTGTAAGAGAGTTAATTCAAGCAAGCTTATCCTACTACTCTACTGTACTGTCGGTCGAACTACTTGAAGTCATTCCTTTTTTTTTTTTGGGGAAGGAGGGGGGGGGGGGGGGGGGGG
>JAMXBB010000001.1:38356096-38396413 GCA_024138015.1 Lumnitzera littorea
GGGGGGGGGGGGGGGGGGGGGGGGGGGGGGGGAAGTAACCTTAGTCTTAGTCATCTCAGAATCTGAAAGAACAAGTCGACAGATTATGTTTTAAACCATACCTGATTTTGGCTATATAATAAACGTCACAAACTTTTGAGAGTTTTGAAGACGAAGACAATATGTCGAAAACAAGCAAAAGCTTATGGATACAAACAAAAATGAAATGAGGAAATATGTTTTTAGTATTAAAAATTCCTTATATATGAATGATTTACCCTCATAACCCTAATACGTTTCTAACAGGAATGATGCGCTGATTAGATGGTGTAGTGTGAATTATTAACATGTGTTTTGAGATAAAGATCCAATGGTTATTGTAGCTCTAACAGATATTAGCACCTGCAATGTAATTATGGCTAGAGTGACAGCTATCATACATGCTACAACTTGGTTTTCTGGATAGGCAGGAAAATTGAACAATTATGACTTTTTGATTGGGTTACGATCTATCATGTTCTAAATGAAAATAAAAAACATCCCACATTACTTAGCATTTAAGAAACTTGGTTATTTACACTCCAACCCCACCAATAGAACATTGAGCTTTATTGACACTCTCAGTCAAGTTCTTGACCATAGAAGTTGGGCGACAAATGTTGATAGTCAGATTTCATCCTCCTTGAATTCTTTCAGCCATTTAGCTAATGAAAAGCCAAGTAACTGTATTGTCAGCAAATATGATTGAGATAGTTTCATGATTAGTTTGAACTTAATAAAAGTAGCACAAACGGTTATCGTCTAACACGGTTTTGTTACATAACCACCCACCATTCTTACATTTCATGCATATAGTTAATTATGAGGTCTCCATATGTCTCATGATCAATGATTAACTGCTGCTTCAGACACTTGACATTTGCCTATAAATTCAAAGAAGAAGCACCGTAAGAACGTTCTCATGATCCAAAACTTTTCACTTATCTTCTCTCAAATATATTTATTGACTTAAGTATCGGAGTGGCTACACCAGACTAATCCTGATACCTAATAGTTTTTTGTATTTTGCAAGCGTAAGATTTCATCAAAAAATTGCATAACAACAATGACCAAGATTGATTTCCCTTTCTTTGTCTTAGATAATCTTAACAAAAAGTCCATACTCAAATCTCTCCATGGTTTTGACGAGATCGGTAGTGGCATGTACTCTCCATAGTTCCCTCTCCTACCCTTGGCTTTCTTACATATTTCATACCTTTTAACCACATGGTGTACATCTTTCATAATTCCAAGTCAAAAGCAATGTTCCCTCAACAACTCCCTATTTCTCTTTTCTCTAAAATGCCCAAATAACCCTCTAATATGGGCTTCCCTCACCAATAGCCTTCTCATGGAGCTCTAAGGTATGTACAACTTCCCCCTTTCAAATAAAAACCCCTTAAAATAGCTATTAATAGCAATTCCATCTCGATGCTTGGCCAAAATAGGGCCAAAATAAATATCATTAGCATAAAACTCTATAATTAGTCCAAAACCCAACAATTTTGTTTGTAAAGTTGTGATCAAGGAATACTTACATGAAAGGGCATCAACTACCATATTGGTGCTTGTTGAGCTTGAAATTTTTTATCTTCTCTTATTTTCCTTAATCCGTTTTATATCAAACCCTATAACATTTGACATAAACTCTCAACTAAGAATTGAGGAAAATCTAGTTTTTTTTTTTTTAAAAAAAACATTTTAAAGGTTAAGTCATAAAAATAATTGGGTCTTACTTTAAAAAGATTTTATAGTCACCACCTAAGTAGAGTCGAGAAAAGGTTAAGTCATAAATAATTAGGTAGATTAGTTATAACTTAGCCATTAGTTTACGAAAAAAACCGATTTTGAAAATAATTTAAAAACCAAAGTTTTAGATCCAAAGGCTCACCTATTAAACCCTAACGGCTACCAGCATAACCTTTCAAATTTAATTTTACTCTTTTCAAAATACCCTTTTTACATGAAAGGAAAATTTTAATTTTACAATAAAGAAAGAAATCAATTTTGTTTACAAAAAGAAGAAATTAAATCTACTTATTTATAAAAAGGAAAATAAAAAAAATCCTTATTTTAAGTCACCTTATAATTGCCTACGGGTCCCTATGCACTCGTTATTCAAGATCAAATTTTTCGTAGTTCATTTGAAAATTTTAGTCTATTAGTTTATTTTAATTTCAAAAATTGGCCAAATTTACAATCTTATCTATTTAATTTTTAATTTTCGAAAAGTTTTTAAAAGGGTCCTAGTTTGGTGTTTAATTTTTGGAAAAATTCTAAAACAGGTCTTAATTTTGAAAGGGGTTAGTTTTATTTTTGAAAATTACTTTTTCTAAGCGATAAATTTTTTTTAAAGCCTTTAAAAAAAATGCTTTCATTAAAAGACCTCTTTTTTATTTTTTAATTATATATATATGAATATTTTTTTTGTTTTTACTTTGTCTCTTTTTTTTTAATAGGAAAAAGTAAGAGAAGAAAGGGAAAAAAAGAAAGAAAAGAAAAGAAAGAAGCAAGTCAAACCTAGGTTATATACAAGCGTGGGTCAATTAAAGTAAGAGGTGTGAATCTGAGTCTAGGTTAGGTTGCCTCAACCCATCTCATGTCCAGCGCACATACATTGCAGGAAGTAAACTTTAGGTGGTGAGATGGAGGTGGTTTCAGGCCAATTTTTAAGCAAGGAAAGGGTTTTTCGTGTGTTTCATATTGGGAAATGGGGTTTAGATTAGGTACCACCAAGATTGGTGGTTGTTTAAAAGTTAGCTGTAGGTGGTGGTGGTGATGATCAATCCACATAGGGGCTTCCAAGTGTGAATGCATGGTTAGTTCTTAGGTTTTCGGCCATGGCAAAGTTAGCTACAGTGTTAAATTGAGTTAAAGGTGACTGAGCTGCTAGTTTTGTGGTTATAGAGCAAGGGGGGGTTAGGTTTAGTCATGAAAGAGCCTAATTAAGACACTAGAGAGTGCAACAGTGGATGGAAAGGGTTGGGTTCAAAAGAGCAGAGCATGGTGGTCCTTATGGTGGTTCTAACTCGACTCGATTAGTCACAAGCCCACCAAATTTCTAGAAAGAGTATGTTACTCACAGCAGATAGAGAAAAGAGTTTGGGTGTATGTTTGAGTGAAGATAACTGAGAATTGATGATAGGAATGAGAGTGTGAAGGCCTATTTATACAAGTTTTAGCTCAAACAAACATGGAAAGGATCAAATTGCTATTGGTATGAGATTGAACGAGAGTAAAAAGCTCAGGATTTGATTTCAATATTAGGTGTAAGTGTCCAAGATATCAATTCTAGTTAAAAACAAAGATTAGAAGCTTCCATTCTTAGCCATTGTTCTCGGATTTGAAAGAGCTAAAACCCCGACTTCTTGTTATTTCCTCATTTTCAAGGCTGATTTTGAACTGGTAAACAAATGAAATAGGACTCGAAATTTGGTCAGATGCAAACTATGCCATGTGATCTTCATGATTTCATCATTTATTTGATGAAATCATGAAGAAAAAGGATTTTTTTTAAAAAAGGCTTGAAATGTGGCAGCTTAGGTTGTTTTTGTATAAGAAAAGAAGGGAAAAAGGGAGAAAGAGAAAGAAAATAACTGTGTCGACCAATAACAAGCCGATACGTATCCAACTTAAGGAAATGAAAATCAAAAGGCACTAAGCGCTTATCCTTGGACTCAAACCTAAGATCTTGCCTTTCCATGTATGTGATTTATCTAGTAAGCCATTAGCCTATGCCTCACTTATTTATGCAAACAAAAAACACTAAAGCTAAATATATGGGCTTTATAGAAATAAACATATTTATCTAAATTTAAATAAACTCCTAATTGACTAAATTAAAACAAAAAAGAGTAAAAAATTATTAGAGAAAGGAAAAAAAAAACTATTTATTATTATTATTATTTTAACTTTTTCAATATTCTGTACTTTTCTAAATTTTTTTATTTTTTTCTATATTTATTATCATTTTTTTTTTGTATTTTTGAATTAAGACCCTTTTATCTTAATTCTAAAATAAACTCTAAAATTATTTTAGGGTGATGGGGCATAAAAATGGAGTGCCTACATTGTTTCATTGCTTATATTTGATCACACAAATAAAACCTCTAAAAATTCAATCCATTTGGCCTATCGCTTGAATAGCTTCTATTGGCCCTTAAAGTACTTGAGCACTTTGTGATCAATATATGTGATAAACTCCTTTGGTAATAGGTAATATTGCCAAACTATTAAAGCGAGAATTAAGGCACAAAACTCCTTATCATAGATTGAGTAATTAAGAATGACACCACTTAGCTTTTAATTGAAATAGGTGATAAGACGCCTCTCTTACATTAATATAGCACCAAACCCAATACCCTAAGGGTCACATCCAATTTAAATACTTTCTCAAAATCAAGTAAGGGAAGCACTAGAGCGAAAGTCAATCTCGCACAAATCTCATCAAAACTCTTTTATGCCCTCTTAATCCATCTAAACTTGGTGTTCTTTTTGGTGAGTTCTGTAAGTAGGGCTACTATGCTACTAAAATTCCTCACAAACTGCCTATTAATGAGGCAAGTCCATAAAAGCTCTTAACTTCACTAGCACTTTTAGGAATAGGCCACTCTACTATAGCCTTTACCGTCTCTTCATCAACCTTTACTTCACCCACAGTCACTACAAATCCTAGAAATACTACTTCAAATTGGCAAAAAGGAACATTTCTTAGGTTTCCATACAATTTTTCATATCTTAATATAGTAAACACACTTTACAAATGATTAACATGTTTAAGTAGGCTTCTACTGTATATGAGTATATCATCAAAGTAAAATTCTATGAACTTACCGAGACACTCTCATAAAATGTGATGTATGAAACATATGAAGCTGCTCGGGGTGTTGGTAAGTCCGATGGCATGACAAGCCAATCATATAACCTATGACCAATTTTGAATGTAGTTTTCCACTTGTCCCCTGGCTGCATTCCGATCTGGTGGTACCTACTCTTAAGGGTAACTTTAGAGAAGATTTGAGCTCCATAAAGTTCATCCAGCATATCATCAAGTCTTGGTATAAGATATTGATACTTAATAATAATTTTGTTGATATCCTTGCTATCAACACACATTCGTAAGGAACCATCCTTCTTGGGCACTAGTAAAGTTGAAATTGCACAAGGACCAATGCTTTCCTTTACATACCCCTTCTCCACTAGGTCGTTAACCTACCTCTTCAATTCCTTTACCTCCTTAGGATTCATGCAGTAAGCTAGGTGATCTAGTAAAGATGTCTTGAGCTAAAGATCAATGGCGTACTCAATGCCTTTGATAAGTGGTAGTTCACTAGGGATTTCTTTAGGGAATATGTTTGCAAACTCATTAAGCAACCTTTAAGCCTCCTTTAGTAGAAGTGTAGATTGATTAACCTCTAATAATCTCTTCATGATTAAAAGGAAGGCTAGTTTCCCTAATTGAATCGATTAACGTATCTATGCTTAGCTTAATAACATATTCTTCTTCTTCAATTCTGACTTCATTTCATGTTGAGCTTTTTGAACCTCGCTAGGTGTCATGGGTTAGAGTAACAACTTCTTTCAATCTTTATGGAACATGTGAGTGTTCCAATAGCCATCATGAAGGACTCGACAATCAAACAACTATGGCCTCCCTAATAAGACATGAGAGGCTCCCATAGGTATTATGTTACACCAAATCTCATCTAAGTACCTATCACTAATATAGAGTGGTACTTTAGCTTACTAAGATACATATAGGAATCCTTTCTCATTAAGCCAATGGGGTTTGTATAGATGTGGATGAAGAACGGTATCTAGCTTCAACTTCTCAACTATTGAGGTTGTTATCACATTTGTGCAGCTACAACTATTGATGATAATTGTACATATATTGCCTTTAACTCTACAAGAGGCATAGAAGAGGTTTCCCCTTTGCTAGTTCTCTTCAAATTGGGTTGTAGTAAGAACTCTTCTCAAGATTAATGCCAACATCATACCATTATTTTCTTCATAAGCAACAACCTCTGCATTATGATAAAAGATATCCAAAAAATCTCCTACATCTACAGTCTCTTCATTATACTCCTCTTCATCACTACTATAGACTTCTAGTTCTGAGGCATCACCTACCATGAACATGGTGCATTTATTGCTATATCGCCAAAGCCAAGGCACTTGAAACATTTAAATTAGCTACCCTTACACCTAGATCCTCCAACTCCATCTTAGCGCTAAGGTGCACTAGCATCAACTTTACCCTTATTATCAAATTAGGCTTCAACTCGTTGATTGGTGCTGATATTACCTCTAAATGTGTCTTAATTTGCTATACTTCCATCTAGTTTTCTATGTTTTGGAGAGATGGTTCTAGCGACATTAGGTGTTCAAAGCATGGGAGTTCTAAAGTGATCATGCTTTAACTGCAACTCTACCTTCTAGGCCAACTGTATTGCATCCTCTATATTAATGACTCTCTACAACTCATCAACTCTACCAATCTTAAATCTTAAGCTAGAGATGAACCTTCCAATTGTCTAATACTCTAGCTCCTCAACTTAGCTTCAAATCATCAAGATCTCAAACTCTTGAACATACTCGTTCACACTCTTCGCCCCTAGCTTCAAAGTTTGAAGGAACTTATAAGTCTCTTGAGGATAATACTTTGGTACAAATCACTTTCTCAACTGAGTCATCATATCTTCTTAGGTTTGGACATCTCTCTCGCCATTCCTTCTTTGGGTAGCTAGTAGATTCCTCCATCAAAGTGTAGCATACCTTATGATTCAAGGGCCGCCAATTGAACCTGAGTTAACACTTCATAATCACAATATTCATACAGTTTCTTAGCCTTCTCTTCTTAGTCAAGATAATCATCTGCTATACGATTCCTAGATAAGGATGGCATTTTTAGTTTTACAATCTCAATGCCTCTCAACTGAACCCTAACTCTACCTTTCAAGACATCCTAGTAATTATCTCCTTCTCCTTCAACATATGTGTCATCCACTTCTTGAACCCAATAGCCATTGTGCTCCACTCTACCTTTTACTCCTTGCCTAAGTGGATGAACATTTTATCTTTATAGGAGTTGGTTAAGAGTGAGAGAGATATCAACCATTTGTTAAGAGAACGTCTGGAACTCCTCCCTAATAATGAGGTTGACTTGGGTTATGGGGTTACTAATTGCTACCTCTATAACTCTCAGTACTAAGGACATGACCATGTATACTCTCATTCAACATGGTGGTGAGTATAGGCATGTGTCTAAGGTGGTGTTGGACCAATGTTTAAGGTGGGTTATGATGTGTATGAAGTGTTTGGAAGAGGCCTAGGGGGTGTTTAGGAAGGTATAAGTGTTTAGGTTTAAGGGATTGTAGTGTAAGATGGGTAGGGGTTAGGATATGGCATTAAAATCCTTATGTAGGATTTCATCGAAAACTTAGTGGGAGTTTCTTACTTCCTTCCTACAACAACACATACAACACTTCTTTCCCACAAATACAAGACAACAACAATTATGACCAACACGCAAATAAAATATTGTCTTAACTTCAATCCCTCACGTACTAAAACCACACAACACACAATCACAATTAACTCAATTTATGACAACTTATCAATACACAACTGTTAAAACTAGAGCTCTAATATCAAATTATGATGTGCCTAATCAAGGGATTAGGATATCATGTAATAATCAAATCAAGAATCGATTAAACCTAGTTTGGGATAATTAGGGCTTGGATATTAAGGATAGGTTTTTGAATGATTTCTCTATTAGGTATGACTCATCAATAGATAAATCACTTGCTAAATTATCTAAATGATAAGACTCATAAACAAATAATCTAATTTTACTCACCACAATCTCACAAGATTGATAAGAGTAAAAAGATTTGAGGGGAAAAAAAGTCTCAATATTTTGTAAAACTTCCAATGATGTCTATTATAATAGAATAAGAACTTTTAAATAATCTTCCAACCATAATGGCGTTACATAATTAAAAAATAAAAAATAAAAGACCTATAATTAATACTAAAAGAACTTAATTTCTAGTGGCTAATAGAACTAAATTTCCACTAGTTAATAGAAATACATCCTAATGGTAGTCAATATAACTAAATTTCCATTGGTCAATAGAAATACATTCTTATTGACTAATAGAACTAAACTATCATTGGCTAGTAAAACTAATTTCTAATTGACCTACAGTTACTTCTTCCTAGACTTCATTCGATCCTACAACTTCCCATGTGTTACAAACATATGTTTCACGACAAATCAATACATAATCTAAATTAGAAAAATCATGAAATGGATATAAATTGATGAACTCAATATCATCAAGCTCAAATTGGCTTATAAGGACTCAAGTAACCAAAGCTTATGATTTCTTAGCTCTTGCTTTTATAATGGGACTGGGAACTTGATTCCTATCAAAGGAAGTTATGAAGTTTAAAAGAGTATCATAACCTATTGTAGAGCATTACTATGGTGTTTGATATTCTAGTTGTTGGTAATCTAATTTTTTTTTTAGCTCTATCACTTCAAGAGAGACTAAAGATGATATTACTATGGTGTTTGATATTCTAGTTGTTGATAATTTAAGAAGATAATTAGGCTAGCAAACAATATGGGGAAAGTCAAAATCATAAGCACTTGCTTCGTAAAGGAGAGAATTGTGATGAAGCTCTAGGGTTAGAAGCAGAAGCTTTTAAATGAAGCGAGTAGAGAAGTTTTAATTAAGGCAGTGGTTATAGCTATAACTTATTTCATGGGATGCTTTGAGTTTCCCTTAAAATGATGTAATGAAGTGAACAAGCTTATTACTAAATTTTGACAAGGACAAAGAAAGGAAAAGGGAAAAGTCCACTGGTTGATTTGGAGGAAACTTACATAGAGTAAAGTAAATGGAGGTATGGAGTTTAAGGACTTGAATCATTTTATTATTGACTAAGATAGCATGGAGGATAGAAAAGAACCTAAATGCTTTGTGAGCGAGAATTCTTAAAGGACTATATTTTCTAAATTTAGATTTCAAAGATGCCATGAAGGGAAGTTATGATATATAGACTTGGGTTAGTATTTTGGCGGACAAGGAGATACCTTTCAAAATTGTGATTTGGAAAATTGAATATGGTGAAAGAGTTCAAATTGAAGATGATTATTGGATACCAAGTTTGGAAAACAAAAAGTTATATTCTTCTCTATTAGAGGAAATTAGAAAGATGTAGATAAAGAGTTAGGTTTTGGGGTTTTTTTTAACAAAAGAAGAGATTGTAGCAATTAAAAGTATACCTCTAAGTATTATTGCTAAAAGAGATTGCTTGTTACAACCTTTTGACAGAAGTGGTGAATGTATAACAAAGTTTGTATAACATAGAATACATAGTCAATTAATCCCTCTAATCAATAAACCAAGCTCATCTTATCAAATATCATCACTATTATGGACAAAGATTTAGAATTTAAAGATATTACCTAAGATAGAAAACTTCCTTTGGAGAGCTTTTAATGACTTAAACTCCACCATAGTAAATCCTGCAAAGAGAAACATATGGTCAACCTCATCTTATTTAATTTATGGTGAAGAAGAAACAATAGAACATGCCTTGCTGCTACATAGGTGGATAGAAAATATTTGATTTGGAACTCTGGGTATACGGGTGGTGAAAGAACATGTTACAAATATGGTATTTTGGTAGGAAGAATGTTTAAAAGTTGTGAAGAGTCTCAAAAAGGTGGATAAAATAAGTTTTGAGGCGAAAATTGCAACAATGTACTAGTGTATTTAGTGCGACAAATGTGAGGCCATCTATGAACACAAGACTATTCTCCATTATACACATCGAAACAAGCGATTAGGTTATTCCATGAAATTGAAGCTACCCTTATTGAACATTCATACAAGAAGTCAAATTCTCAAGTTTCAAGATGAGGGTAGAGGTCTAAAGTTTGTTTCTACAAAGGTCATGGTAGAGGAAAGAACATGAAAAAGGGATCTCAATAAAGTAGTGATGGAAAATATTCCTAATTTACAAGGAAGAGGAGTGAAAATCTATGTAAATAAGGAAGAATGAAAAAAAAACTCATCAATAAGAAAGGGAAAGAAAAGTAGGTTTGGAGCTCAAGACTGGTAGTCAATGATAAGGTAAGGAGAAGTAGGTGTAATGATATAGTTATGAATAGTTATTTAAAGGGTCACATGAAGCTATTAAGTAGCTACTTCCTCTTGTCAATTGAATTAAGTTTAATATTGACGCATCATGAACTAATTCTAATTCTTTTGTTGGGCTTACCATTAAGGTCCATGACCATAGTAAGCTCTTATATTTAGCATGTCCAAGTTATTTCTAGTAACTTGAGTAGAAGTATTAGAATGCCAAGCTCTTAGGCTTAATGTCTAGTTAGCTAAGAAAAGGGGAAGGAGTAAAATTTTGTCGAGATGGATTGTCTTTTACTTTGTTGGCCCTTATTTGGAAACATTAAAGCACTTCACTAGTTGTTTTAGCCCTTCTTTTTAAAGGCCTAACAAGAGCTTTCTACTTTAGCTAATTAATCTTTTGAGTTTCACTTTGTGAAGAGAAATTGCAAATCATTTAGTAGATTTGGTAGCATCCTTTATGAAGAGAAGAATATGTACTATCGGTTGGTAAATTGACACCCCTTTTTCTCTATAAAAGCTACTTCTAGTTGATGCTCCAGTTAGTTTCTTGTCTCATGTAATTGACGACTCTAGGTGATCATTAGTAGAATAGGATATGGATCTTCTAAAGTTTCTAATCTCTAAAGTTCTCCAAGTTCCCCTCCTTAGATCGCGACATGTGGCATAATAAATATAAACAACTAAGATTAAATCCTCTTTTTATCATTCTTTAAATGACTAATCTTCTTTCTCTAATTCTTGTTTTTCCCAACTAATTCTATTGCTTAACTTATATTGCCACTACAATTTTTTTTTTTCTTGTTTTCTTAACAATAGCCATATTATAGAAACAATAACCACATCCCACATTAAATAAACAACAATGTTATTTTGTCTTTAAGGATAAAAAATCATGCCCCACAAACCATAATCTACTATAATTTATATATTGTGTATGTGTTCATGTTTATATCGTATCATATTATATATTATATTTCATTATAGATAACTTTATAATTACTATGTACAAGATGTAATTTATGACCAGCATCTATAATATATAACATGCAATATTAATTTCTCTCTAATATTTTTTTTATGCTTAAAACTACATAAAATACACATTTTCATAAATAATATATGATACATGTATAATATATATCTCATAATATATTTAAAATTTTATGTTTTATTTATTGTATTTTTATTATACATTATTAATAACAACATGCATGTTAATTTATATAATATATATTTATTATACTATATTAAAGATAAAGTTAACGTTATATGTCTACACATAATATATATCTTGATCTTAATGATCTATGTTATTTTATAACATGTTATCTATCCAATTTATATTATATAACATTTACATCATTACATATAGCATATTACAATGTATAATTGAGAATCTACATACATATGCTATATTTCTATGATATATATTTTATTATGTGATATACTATCTATCTTGTGTATACTAGATATATAGACACATTAAAAACATAATAAAAACAATACAAAATATAGATACATGTCGATAAAAAAGAACTTGTTCACAAATTTTCTTCGTTACAAAGGTCAAGTTACATTTTCATAATTAATTAGAAATATATTAACACACTCATTGAGATGAATGGCAATAATTTTCTTTTCCTATAAAAATTGTAAGAACTTTCTTATTATGCTTTTCTTTTTCCTTTTAATGTGCAATGAAGGCCTACTCAATTGCCTACCTCACGTGTATATTGTATTATAAGGGTAAAGAAGAAAAGTTGAGAAGCTTTTCAGAAAGATTGTTTATCTTTTTTTTTTCTTTCTTCTTTTTTTTTTTTGGTGAAGTGTTTACCTTAATTGTTGGATTACTTGAAGATTAACCTAACTCGATTTGGTAATCAGAATAATGGTATGATTTAAATAAATTGAAAAATAACAATAAATGATTAGATTATGTCCAAAAAAAGGATTTAGTCTTAATCATTTCCTTTTGTTATGCCACATGCTGCGATCTAAGGAGAGGAACTTTAGAAAATTTAAAGATTAGAAACTTTAGAGGATCCATATTCAATTAAGTTAGTTTATTTATAAATTCCCAATTGTATATATGTAATTTCATATTTCTAATACTTAATAAGTATACCTAAAGTATGTACACATGTCAACACCACATTTTGAAACATGTTTCCTATTCATAATTATTGATTTCATAAGTTAGTTAAACTATCTCTAATGCCTCATTATACATTGGAACTCGATATTCAAATTTCCCATAAGTAACAATCTAGATCATTGTCTCATATTAACAATAAAATCAATTTACTTATATGCCATACTTTACAAAACAAATTTCATGGGGTTACTTCAACTAATTTTCATGACCTCATTGCAAAATTTAGTCCAATTCAAACAACATTGAGTTAAGCCTTAAATTAGTAGTTTAGAAACATGGAGTGGCAATTTAGATACTTAAATCAACATCTTAGGATGTTTTTCAACGTAAATGAAGTTTGAAATGAAGTTTAGACTGCATGAAAACCCTAAAAAGGGTTTTAGATTTACACTTTTAAATATTGGGAGAAGAGAACAACCAAGTGATCCCTCCTTATATCATCTTAGGGTTTTGTACACCTTGCATTCCCTTTACTGCCCTTTACTCAATTTTAGAAGCCTCTTAAAGGTCAAACCCTTATCCATTCTCTAAACCCTAAGTTTAAGTTAATCAAGTTACTAATATAGTCTTCTTATCTTGCATAACATAAGTTTTGATAAAATAAAAAAAAAAGAGCATCCTAAGGGTTTGAAGAAGTAACGATGATCAAGCATATCTTTAGGGTAAGTAAGTTTTAGGTTTATTAAGTTTAAGAAAGTTTGAGTTGTTTAATCTTAAGTTTAGATACTAAGTTTTGGTGTTAATTTCAATATCTTGCTTAAAATTTGGAGAAAACCCATTACGGGTCCTTAATTGGTGTTGCCATTGATAAATGTGCAAAATCACACATTTATCGCTACTTAAAAAATATATTCATACAAGTAATTTGCACTTTTATTGTAAATTTTCCATGAAAATCAATAAAATATGTGTGTGGATTAATTGTGTAAATAATGAGAAGAAGGATCAAAAGATTATTGAAATGGCTTGTATAAACTCATATATTCTTTTCTTAATCTTATGCATTTTTATTGTGAGTTTATATAATTACAAAAAGAAGATTCACATAATAATTAGTTGTTGAGCCATGTTTCAAAAGTATATCCTTAATAGGCATGCTGCTTGTGCATCATTTTCACTAATGTGATCTTTTTTATTTTCACCTTACTACATATGTTAAAGAGCAAACCCAAATGACATTTTCTGGTTCCTATTAAGCAAAGCAACAATAACCTGCAAGAGATGATATTCTACAATGAACTAAGGATTCTTAATAAGATGAGGATTGAGTAACTACTAGATAATGCTTGATAAACATGCTAATGGTTTAGGTGGTCATTGAAATCGACAATTTGGCATACATACATTGGACCTCCTTTCTCCTAGTAGTTAGATGTACTAGTTGCATAGGCCATGAGAACAATTAATGTCTAAGAGGCAACCTAGAAATTAGATCAATTTACATAAGTCAAGAATGGCATTGACACTCAAAAATCACTAAGGCAAGAAAATGCTATAAAATCTTCCATAAATCCAATCCTAGCGCAAGAAAAAGAGAAGAGTATAAAAGAATCATTTAAGGGTTTAGAGCAGAGGTGGAAAGAAAAATTGGAGAGCTAGATGATTGGTTTTTGAGCGGTTTAGGCAAATGTATCTAGTCAAATTATAATATAGATTCGAATTGAGTCCGAGTGTTGATCTTATAGGAAACCATATATAGGTAATATCTAATTAATTAGCATTTGTATCCCTAAATTATTCCAATTACCTAACTTTTATAATAAAATATTTAATTGAATAATTAAAGATAGAAAAGTGAAGATTGTTATAACAAAATAACTAAAATGACAAAAACATAAACTTAAGCATGAGTAAATAGAAATAATAAGAATAAAAACAATTAAATTAATTTAAAGGAGAAAACATTATCCTTAATAAATCTTTATTGTTATTTATTATCCAGTCTTACGTGACTTATTCAATCTCAATTGCAATATTGGACCATAAAGGATTCCTATTACGAACTAATCAGACTTGTATCTCTTAACGAATTCCTAATCTTAAGATCATTTCTATTCGAATTACTTTTGAATAGAGTATCACAGAATAGCATGAAACTCTTGAATTCCGCTATTAGATTGCCTTAATCCAAAAAAATCAAACAACAAAACATTTTAGTTAACTAGTTTTGTTTAATTATCCCAATCAATTATATTGTTTGCTCTCACAAACTCTATAACAGACTCTAGCAATAATTCAATCACCGGTATATTGAATTAAAGATAATAATAAACACAATTAAATTACATCTACGTAAGGTCTACTAATTTGCTTAAACAAATTTAAGGATACAGACCCCAAACCTTAAGCTCTTACGAATTCAATTACCAACGCCATAATCCTAAACAACCCTAGAATATGAAAATTGACTAGGAACACCAACCTATTAGTAAAATTAGGGTCTATAGAGTTAATAATAGTAGAAAGCACTAAAACTGATAACAAAAATTAAATTAGTAAAAGAAGAAAACTTGGGGGACTCAAAAGGATTTAACATAACAATTACCTAGTAAAGAAAGTTAAAATTAATGTTATAACGTTGTATATATATACACATATATATATGTATGTATAAAATAAGCTATAAAAGGTAGAAATTATTAACAAATAGTAAAAATGATTAGTTATTATAAGATAAAATTAAGACATTAATTATAAAGCATATATATAGATAAAGCATCTACCAAGCATTATAAAGCATCTACTAAGGATTGAAGATGATAAAAAATTGAGAAAAAGACCAATTTGCCCCTGAAAGTAAAAAAAGTAGTAAAAAGTAAAAATAGAATAGTAAATAGTAAACTAGTAATAAAGTAAGGTAAACAAATGATAAATAAGGGTAAAAAGCATGACGATGATCCATGTCCCTTACATATAAGACATCATTATGACGTGTCCCTAAATAAAAATAAAGGATATATTTATAAAAGTAAATTAAATAGTAAAATAATCTAGTATAATACTAAAACATGAAAAAAAAACCTATAAAATATCATAAGACACCTAAAAACTATCAAATCAACTCTGCAAATGTCAAACAACTAATGACATGTCATAAAAATATCCAACAACTTGTAAAAAAAGTAAACAAAAATTTATAAAAAAACATAAAATCATTAAAATATATTGATAACTTCTTCAAGAATTCACTAAAAACTATACAAATAGCAAAAAATGTTGAAAAATTAGTTGGACACAAGTTTTAGGGTCAAGAGCACATAGCAATTTTTTCATGAATTTACGCTTATTAGAAAATTATTATATTATGTAGGTAACTTCTTTAAAAGTTCACCAAAATTTGGATATTTGTCCAAAAATTGTGAAACTTTAAGGGGAGACATGTAACAATATGAGGAACATGTGTCTAATTTTTCATAATTTTTAGATAATGTACAATTTAATATTAATTTTTTAAGACTATATATACCTCTCTTCAAAATTCAAAAATTCACACCACTCAAACTAAGCCTCTAAAACTTAGAGGAAAATTTATGAAGCTCCTCTATATTGCTCCTAAGAGGTTAGACAAGGTTGGAGTAGTGGCGGCCATAAGTAGGCGGTGGTTTTGACTGATTTGGTAGTTTTAACTTCAATAATTTTAGAGCCTCCAATTCATATTATTTCAAGGAGTTCTTTTACTTGTTCTTTTACTTGCCAGTACTCTATAATCACATATTCTTTTAGTAATTTTCCTATAATTAATTTTGCATGTTTGTTATTTTTCATACATTTTATAAGTTTTTCCCATTTTGTTAAAAAATGTCTATTTTAAACAAAAATAACAAAACCCTATCTAATGACTTTCGGATATTTCCAAACTTTTTCTTATAGTATATTATATCCAATGTGATTTTTAGTACCATGTTTACTAAGTGTTAAAATATTTTCTAATTTTCTTGCCAAATTTTCACTTAAATATCTAATTTATAATAAATATTATAATATACTAAAATTCCAAAATAATAGTTATTATTGAACTTCTTTCATTTTAATTGTTACTTTATCATTTATATTAATCTTGCTCTAATTGCTTTATATCTTAGCTTTTTCCTATATTGATTATATTGTACCATGTTCCCAACTTTTATATATACCTATCATTTACATTCCCTTTAACAAATCTATTAATTTTCTTGAATGCCTACATGTAAATAAATATAACCAATCATCTTATTTTACTTTTTCTTGAAAAAAAAAAAAAACTACACAACCTATAAGGATTAAATCAAATCATTATTATTTAGCTACAATTACAAACATAAAATAACTATAAAAAAATTATCCTTAGTCCATCTACCTTAAAAGATTGACTAATTAACGGCTCATTTTTAGGATTTTCTACACAAAGTTTCGGAATTTTTAGCGCACGCAATCCAAGTAAGTGACCTACCTTACGGCAGTCTCAATTGTGTTAACAAAGGTTGTAAGTGGTTATACTACTTATGCTTGTAATTAGCTGACTGTACACTTGCCCAATATGTAGATATAATGATTGTAGTAGTTGAGCCTACCTACTTAATGAGCTTTGCTTGTGCATTTAATACTATTCTTAGAGATGTTTGATTACCTTTTAAAATTAATTAATGTTATTTGACCCTAATAATTCATACATGCATTGCATCCCACATTATTGCATGATTTGCACCAACACCACCCATACAGTAAAGAAATATTATGGTTTCCTTCATTTAAACCTTGCAAAACTAATTGATAGAAGAGAAGGTCATCATTTAGGTTTGAAAAGTATTGTAGATAATTTGGAATAGGTTTAGGGGGATAAGAGAAATGTCCATTTCACAACCTTGGATTAGTAGGAGATTGTTCCCATAAGCGGTAGGCTATGGTATGAAACTCCTCAAAACCTAAACTAAACTTAGGTTAATTTCTCTAATCTCATGACATATTGGTCAATGTCATGCGAATGATACTTTAACTATTACATTGCACTCTAAAAAGAGTTAACTTGCGATGCTTGTTTCCATATGATGCTTATCCTTTGCCACTTGCTAAGTAAGTGGTTTTACTCACACCTCTATAATTATTCTTTTTACAAGTTAACTCTACCAAAGCTTAGAATAAGAGTATTGAGTTTCAATCAACAAAAGCTAAAAAACTACTCTTCTAGGCAATTGAAATAGGAACTTTAAGATAAAGAAGGCATTATTCTTTAAGGTTATTAATAGGTATACTTTGCTTCCACTAAATGTTACCAACTTAGATGTGAAACCTTGCGTATATCAATGGTGTAATGGTCGTTATGAGCCTTATGCTATCATTAACCATTGGTATGCATGATAGGATTGTTAAAATATAGACACTTAAGCAGTAACAATCGTAATACACAAATATCATAGGTTGAATTTCATTACCAATAATAAAAGTCACTATAAGACCTGCTAACTTACTTAAGCAAACATAAAGATATAAACCCTAAACCTTAAGTTCTTAAGGACTTAAGATGAATTCAATTACCAAACCCATAACTCTAAATAACCTTATACATACATATATATATATATAATAAGTTATCGAAAGTATGAATTATTAACAGGTAGTTAAAAGGATTAGTTATTATAAGATAAAAAGTCAAGACATTAATTATAAAGCATCTACTAAGAATTGAAGATGATAAAAAATGAGAAAAATACCAATTTGCTCCTAGAAGTTAAAGTATGTAGTAAAGAGTAAAAATGGAATAGTAAATAGTAAATAAATAATAAATAATTGTAAAAAGCATGATAATAACCCATGCTTCTTATATATAAGACGTCATCATGACAAGTTCCCTGATAAAAGTAAAGAATATATTTAAAAAAGAAATTTTAATAATAAAATAATTGGGTATAATGCTAAAATACCATAAAAGTACCCAATAAAACATCATAAAATATTCAAGAAATATCAAATTAACTCTACAAATGTTAAAAAACTAATGACATGAAATAAAAAATATCCAAAAACTTGTAAGGAAAGTAAACAAAAATTTATAAAATTAGGAAATATCATAAAATTATTTAAATATGTTGATAACTTATTCAAGAATTCACCAAAAAATTGCATAAGTAGCCAAAAATGATGAAAAATTAGCTAGACACATATCTTAGGGTTAGGAACACATGGCAATTTTTCTATGAATTTAAACTTATTAGAAAATTAGTAAAATATTAGGTAACTTTTTCAAAAATTAACCAAAGTTTGTACACTCTTCCAAAAATTGTGAAACTTTAATGGAAGACATGTAACACTATAAGGAACAAGTATTAATTTTCCATAATTTTTAGACATGTGTACAATTTAATATCAATTCCTAAAGACTATAAATACTGCTTTCCCACATTCAAAATCCACACCACTTAAATCAAGCCTCTAAAATTTGGAAGAAAATCTATGAAGCTTTTCTATATTTTCCTAAAAGCTTAGATAAGGTTAGAATGGTGGTAGCTATCACTAGATGTTGGTTTTGGTCATTTTGGTAATTTTCACTTCGATAATTTTGAAGCTTTCAATTCATGTCGTTTCAAGGAGTCATTTGACCCATAAGTACTATATAATCATATATTCTTGTATTTATTTTCCTAGAATTAATTTTAGATTTTTGGTTTTTTTTTTTTTATAATTTTTCCAATTTTCTATCCCTTTTGTAAAAAAAATGTCTATTTTAAACAAAAATCACAAACCATATCTATTAACTTCCTAAAATCCCCAAACTTTTTCTCATGCTTTCTTATATTTAGTATGACATTTTGGTTTCATCCTTAATAATTATCAAAATGAAAAAACTATATTTATTAACTTTCTAAAATCCCTAAACTTTTTCTCATGCTTTCTTATATTTAGTATGACATTTTGGTTCCATCCTTCATAATTATCAAATTATTTTTTTATTTTTGTGGTATTTTGGCCTCGTTTTCACTTAAAATATTAAATATACAATAAAACATTTAATATCTAAATACTCTTGAATAATCACCATTAATAATTATCATATATTTTAAGTGTTCTTGAAATTTTATTTTACCATTTACAAAAACTATACAATAATAATAATATCTTATCTTAATCCTTTTACACCAATGATCCTAAAACTACTTCCCAAAATCAGAGTTTATATATATATAAACTATAAAAGTTAAAGTTTCCCTTGGTGAATATTTATTATTACTTCTTTTACATGTACATAAGAAATAATAGGATTTATAAAATAATTATAAGTAAAAGTTCGCTAATTTATTAACACTTTGGCATAATATAACTAAACTTTAAAATACAGCTAATAATGAAATTTTTCTAAGATTTCAACATAGTTTTTAAAAGGGTATTAGGCAACTACAAACCAAGTAAGTGGCCTACCTCATGGCAATTTTTAATAAATTAATAAGGAATAGTAAATCGTTATATTGCTTGTACGTAAGTGAACGTAGATGTAAGGACCGTAGTTAATGGCTTATGCTACTTGACTCGCATATTAAATATTTTGATGTGATACTAATTTACTATTTGAACACCTAATTAACTTGACTAAAGTAATATCTAACCTTAAAATTAGTGCATGCACTACATTTTCACATTTTTACACTTTTCCCATCAACACCACTCATACAACGAAGAAATAGTGAAGTTTCCTTGCTTTCAATCCAACGAAACTAAATGATAAGAGAAGAGGTCTCCATTCAAGTATGAAGGTATCAAGGATAGTCCGAAATGGGTATAGAGGGGACAAGCGGATATCCATTACACATCCTCGAATTAATGGAAAATCGGTCCCATGAAGCATTTGGTTGTGGTGTAGTAAAGCTCCTCAAAACCTAGACTAGAGTAGGTTAATTTATCTAGTCTCACAACATACTAGTCAACATCATGCGGATGATGCTTGACTTTTTTCATCCATTACACTCTAGAAAGACTTATCTGCCTTGCTTATTTACATATAGCATTTATCCCTTACCACTTACTAAGTACGTAGTTTCGCTCATACCCCTATAATTATTCTTTTGCAAGTTAACTTTATAAAAGCTTAAGTAGGAACACCAAGTGAAGTTCAATCTGCAAAAGCTATAAAACCACTTCATTAGGCAATTGCAATAGGAACTTTACAATAAAGGGGTATGTAACGCCCTGAAGCGGTAGAATCATAGTAGTCCCACCATGTAAACCATTCTAGGATAGAAGATGACATTTCAACTGTTATCTTAGACTTGATTTACACAAGACGTCCACGATTAACTCACATTGAAGTAAACAGTTCATAAATAAACATGTTATTTACCTATTAAATTATGAAAAATACATATTTACACTAGAATAATCTAATTATGTTTACAAGATTTAGTAGGCTAATCATAATCTATTTGAGAAATACATAAATTACTACTAAAAGCTTTAAAGATAAAATCCAAACTTGAGGAGTGTAATTAATCCTCAAGTTTTTATCCTCACTCTTCAAGGTCCAGTAGTTACTAGCATTAAGGTAGTTATATGGTCTCTTCTTAGCAACACCTGCATCAACATCAATAGGGATGCAAATAACCAACCACTCAATAAGTTGGGACGAAAACTTAAAACTATATGTCAAACATAGATGGAGTTATCAACCAAATTAATTAGATGTAATGCATATACAAGCAAATGCCATTGCACGATGTTATCTAGTTCGTTGTGAGATTAAAGAAATTATACCTGCTCTAATTCAGGTTAAGGAGTTTCCATGTTTATGTAACTGCTCATGACTAAACCCAAGCTTATACAATGGAGACATCACTCCTTCCACAACTACCTTTAAACTATTAACGTCATCCTTACCACAGCCTCCTCACCTGTCACTTAATTCAATTAAGGATAAAGAAGGGACCCATTATGCTATTCAGTATTATCGTTTTCGAAGAGATCGGTATTTGACCACAGAACCTAAACATTTCCCTTGATGGGTTACTATGCAAGTCCAATTTAGAATTACAAGTCATATATTTAATTAAATCCAAT
Source organism: Lumnitzera littorea (assembly GCA_024138015.1). Classification (NCBI taxonomy): domain Eukaryota; kingdom Viridiplantae; phylum Streptophyta; class Magnoliopsida; order Myrtales; family Combretaceae; genus Lumnitzera; species Lumnitzera littorea. The sequence goes on from JAMXBB010000001.1 coordinate 38,377,457, forward strand.
TTAAAGTGTTTAATTATTTTAAACAAATCATATAAATATAAGCTAAAGTAGTAAACTATTAATCATATCATCAAACTAAAAAATAAGCACATATAGGCAACTATCTAGCAAACACTACTAAGTACAATTTCAAGCCTCCTAGTACTATAAATTAATACTCTGAAATATAGTAATATATTAATTCTAACTTACCTAAACTCCCCACTTGCTCACTTAAGGATACAAATGTTGTTTTAGTATTCATATAACTATCTTATATAAGCTTTATTTGTTTTTTTTTTTTATGTTTTATTTAGCTTAGGGTTTTATTATACCCAATTATTTAAGTTTTTAAATATTTTATGATTATTCTTAGTTTATGCCAAGTTTTGGTTCAATTTTAGAATCAGTTTTTAAATTAGGTTCTAATTCAATTTTTAATTACAAGTTATATAAGAATCCTAAAAACTTGTTCCAAATTATAATATAAAATTAATCGTATTATAATAGAGTATTTGAAATATCATATTTGGTCTGTAACTAGTATTTTAGTCCGTATAGTACATCATAATCTTAATTTAAATACCAATTTAATTCTTGATATGAGAAAAATTTACATTTTTCATATAATTATATAAATTTATATTTCATATCAAGTTTATTTTACATTAATATTATTATGATATTATCAATTTTGACATAATATTTTCTACTTATTAATTTCCTATATTTACATATTATGTATCATTACATAATTCACTCCTAATTCACTTATTTAACACTTTTAACACTACATATATCATCATTCAACATCCAATAATATATCAAATGTCTAATTATATCCTAAATTATAATTTTATACCTAATTACCCTAAATTATAAAATTAATTTAAAATATACCATTTTACATATTACATATATACTTAATAATTATATCTAATACCCTAAATACTATAAATATTTTACTACATTAGAATTTAACATCTTAAAACACCTAATTATATATTAAATTAGTAATTACTCGTTTAATTACTTAATTAACTCAAAATCACCCATTTTATATATCATTTTAAGGCCTAAAAATTATCCAAAAATTTCAAAAATAGATTTATGGAAAATCTCTTCATAGCATTATTTTAATTACTCTAATTAGCCTATACAAAAATTTTAAGCTCAAAACTACACATCTAAGGTTATTTATTGTTAAATCGAATAAAACTTGGGTTTACATGACTTCTTAACTACAGTATATTTGCAAGCATAAATTCATCAAACTAAATTTTTTTCCTAAATCTACATACACAAAAACCTCAAAATACCAAATTTCATATTTTTCCATAATTATTTAATATTTTAAATAAATAAAGCAAAATCAAAAGGAAAATTGAACTCATCGGCATTGGTTACTCCAACCACCAAGGCATTTTCGGCCAACTTGGGCATCACCACTACCATCGAGTAGGGGTAGCAATTCACTCCTAAGTGCTTGTCAGGTTTGGGTTCACCTTGCATGCCCTATTTTCACACTACTTTTCTAAATTTTTCTAAAAATATCCTCTCTTCTCTTCTTATCTTCTCTATGTTTTTCCTAAGTTCTAAACTGACCAAATGAGGTTTAGGAAGTGATTTTCTAAATTTATAGTAGTGTTTGGAGTTTATTTTTAATTTATTTGTGCCAAGTGTTCTTCTTATCTTCATTTTTTCACTTTTTACTTAGGCAAATTTGATTGGTTGAATTTCCATCTTCTACTTCCAGGTTACCATGCCCCATTTCTAGATAAGCCTACATGTTTTTATAATTTTCTTGATTTTTCCTTAATTTTTTATGAATTTCCTTTAATTAATTAGCATTATTTTAGTATATTTCTAGCATTTTAAGTAATTTCACGTATTTTTACCTACACATAAATACATATATAATAAAAATAAATATTCCTAAATATTATTTAAGTTATTTTATAATTTTTAGTATGTATATAATTTATGTCTATTGATTTATTAGTTATCGAAATTCGTTTTACGTATTTCTGATAAATAACGGACAATATATATATAATTCAATATTATATTATTTGATTATTTATTTTCCTAAATCTAAACTTGCAGGATCACTTTAACTAATATTCTTAGCTTCATTGTAAAATTTGAGTTTGATAGAGTAATTTACTTAATCGCCCTAAACTTTACGAATTGAACCCCGAATACCAAATCACGGGGCTTACAGGAGGCATTGTCCTTCGGGATTATCAATAGGCATGCTCCACTTCCACTAAATGTTGCCAGTTCAGATGTAAAGCCTTGTGTATATCAATGATGTAATAGTAGTTATAGGCCCTATACTATTATCAACCATTGGTATGCATGACAGGATTATTACTATATTAGCATCTAGGGTATGACAGTTACCCTAAAACACAGAGTTCAATAACGATTTACTAACAAAATTAGAATAAAGACATAATAACAAAATAAAAGAAAAGAATAAAGGAACCCTAATAATTCTTTACCCTATCGACTCTTGCTCAAAAGAGGCTCTCCTTGCAAACCTAAACCTAAGCATCTATTTATAAGAATTGAACTTAGATTTACAAGGAAAACCTACCAAAAATAGCAAAATAAGAAAATCATTACATGTCCATGGGCATAAACATGGGTGTAGAGATTGGGCGTAGACTTGTACTTTATGTGAAATCTTCAAAATTCAATGGAAATTAATGATGAGGGATACATAGCCATAGACTACGATTGTAGTCTTCAACCGTATTCTTCACTAGACTTTGTTCTCACTTGAAACCCTACCACTCTAATTCCTCAATCAATGCTTTTGTTCCAAAATACTCAAAAACTCGATAAAAGTCTTCAAAAGTTCATCAATTGCTTCTAAAGTTCTTAAAAATGAAAATTAAATGGATTAAGCTCTAAAAACTATGAAAATTAATATACAAAATAACACCAAATTACTATAAAATATGCATGCTAGTTTCACTTTATCACAAGTAATCAACCATTAAAAAATGATAGACTCGATTGGAGTAAGTAATGGGGTTCTTGGCTACCATATGGCAAGTGGCAAATATAAGAGAATTGCAAAAGGATTCTTGTGAGAAGAAGGATGTAAAGAGTCTTACTAAATCACTAGAAAAGAATGAGACCCCAGCTAAAGCGTATGTGATTACGCTTAAAAAGATAGTTTGGGTAAGTAATGTTGCAATAAAGAAGCTAGCTGAGGAGGACTTCATTAAGGGAGGTTTGGTGAGAGGATTTTGTGAAGTTTTAAAAGAGACCCAAGAAGGGAAATGAAATGAAGAACAAGGTTTGAAAAAAAGTAAAGGGGATGAACAATAGGCTCAATTGAGTCATTTATGACAAGTTAATATCGGTGGACAATTGGAGTTTTCATGATAAGAAGCAACTTAAAGTTTTGTATAACATGAGGACTAATAAGCATAAGCCTATTGAAGATGAGGAAGAAGAAAAGACCCAATGATTGTATCTAAAGGTGTAGGTGTCAATTACAATTCTCCAATGGCTAGTAAGGTGGTGGAAAAGAGAGAAGTTAGCTTAGGAAGTAGCCATTAAAATGGTTAACAAATTTGACTATAGAGGGGTTTGTAAGGCGAAGAAAAGAAATTGAAAGTGTTATGGGAGCATTCATCCCAATTAAGCTAGTAATGCAATCAATTTAAGGTCAAGTATGAAAGTTGATGTTTAAGAAACTCTAGCTTCTACATCAATTCAAAAGGAAGAAGTAGTACAGCAAGAGCATATTTTTAAAGTTAGTGAGTGCACTGTCAAGCCATATGTACCACTAGTCCCCTTTACAACGGTTGAAGAAAAGGCAAGATGATGAGGAATATGAAATGTTCTTGGAGATGTTCAAGAAGCTAGTGATCAATATTCCCTTGGTTAATGTATTAAAGCAACTACCTCATTACAGGCAATATATGAAAGAAGTCATGAGCAAGAAAAGGAAGCCAAATGGGTGAAAGACAATCATGTTAAGCATGTATAGAAGTATTCATAGATGTACTTCCCATTAAACTAAACAATCTAGGGATGTTCACTTTATTGTATCATAAGGAAATCAAGTTCATGAATGCATTTGTGACTTAGGTGCAAGTACCAATTTGATTCCCTTCTTCATGGCAAAAAAAAAAAAAAAAAGGATTAGAAATGCAATAAGGAGAATTGAGATGACCATTTAATTGGTTGATTACCTATTAGAAGATCTTGAGGAGAGATTAAGGATGTGCTTTTAAAAGTGGATAAGTTCATATTTCCTGTAGACTTTATGTTCTTGGATATAAAGGAATATCTAAAAATTCTCATCACCTTTAGGTTTATATTCATCCCCTAATGCTAGAGTTGTAATTGACGTAAATAATAGCAAGATGGTATTCAAGGTCAAGAATGGTGAGTTACATGTAAATACAATGAAGCAATAAATAAGAAAGGACCCTCAAACTAGCTAGTTGAATAAAACATTGAATGCTTTAATTAGAGCAAAAGTTGACTTTAGTGAAGATAAGCAACATAAGGTATTAGTGAAGAGAAATGGGATTGATGACAAGAAGCCTTGAAGGTATAATCTACCTTAAGAAGGAAAATGAGCATGAAAAGTCGGATTAAGACTATAAATAAGCGCTAGGTGGGAGGCAACGCACAATTAGTTTTCTTTTTATTCTGTCCCTTTATGTTAATATTTATCTTTGTTTTCAGTCATTTCTTTTAATTAATGATCTCTTAACTATGCTGCTATGATGTCTATTGTTTCATTTGGTGTAAGGTAGCTTAATTGGGGCTTCAGAGCATATATGAGATGATGTTGTTGTAATATGGAGCTTGATAGCATAGAGCTTAGTACAAGCTTGATTAGATGTGATTAGCTCATTAACCTATACCCTAAGGGAGTCTAGTTCTTTCCCTCCCTCTACTTCAATGTGTTTATTTGTCTTAAGTAAACAATGAGGGTATAGTTTGTTCTAAAAGTTGGGGTTAGTGAAGTTGATAAAGTATTCATGTAAAGATGGTGCAGTTAAGCTGACTTGTAGTTGAGCTAGTTGTGTTTATATGTACTAGTTATATTTCTTGCTAATGTTATCAAACCTGAATATTGACCCTACCCATTCAATCCTATTTGACCTAACCCTCCATAAAGTTGGTTTAAGTCACCCATTTAACCTTCATCTACAATGATTGTTGTTTCCCAAGCAGGAGGAGTCGTAATAATCTCGTTGTGTAAACTAATCTAAAATAAAAACTAACCTCATAGTTACTATTATAGATATAGCCTAAACAAGGCGTATTCGACTCAACTAATTTGAAGCATTTAGTCTGACACCCAATATTAATAAAATCCATGATATAGCTTTTCAAAACACTTATTTAAGATAACCTATAGTGCAATTCTCCATAACATATTAATATTTACTTAAGTATATTTACATCAAAAGTTCTAATTTCCATCAAAAGTTTACAAAAGCCATAGGTTTTGAAATCTATGTACAATAAAGTTGGAAACTAATAAGTGGCCTAGGAGATCCCAATTAGTTTCCATAAAAGATAAAAGAAAACCAAAACATGATCATGATCTTGTAAGTCTTCATGTTTCCTCACTCCCCCAGCCCATCATGCACTAACTTGAGAGTAGTTATAGCACTATATTTTTAAAACCTTAGTTAATACTTACAAAAAAGTATATAGATATGTAAGTGCAACTAGATTAGTAAGCGAGATTGAGACAAAAGAGTACAATAAACACAAATAAGGTTATCGGTCATTAAATGTAATGAAATGCAATGCATACAACCAAATGAAATATTGCAAAATGTTAATCGATCTATTGTGAAGTTAGAGAAATTGCATCCACTATAACTTAGATTGAAGAGTTTTAACATGACTTAAATCAAACCAAACTCAAGCTTGTGCAATAGAAAATACCTTCGAACTACTATTCCCAAACTTGTTACAACCTCCTCTCCTATCACTTAGTTTGACTAAGAGTGAGGAAATGACCATTTCAACTATCCTTATTGAAGAGGTCGATATTTGGTCTAACACACCTAATCATTTCCCCTAGTAGGTTGTTATGAATGTCTAATTAGGTTAAAGGTTAGCCTTTGGTTAATTCCAGTTAGAGGTGATCAACAAATTCTCAAGATAAAGCAAATCATACATATTCATGCAAAATAGCACTCCAATCTATAGGTCAAATAAGTAATCACACACAAAGCATGTACACATTTCACTAAGTTACAACTACAATAAAAAAAAAAAAAAATCTTAAGCCTCCAAGTACTCTAGCACAGTACTCAAACATGTTGTGATGTATGAATCCCAACTTACTTGTACTTTACTGGTTCACTTCTCTTGCCCGTTGTCCTTTTAGTCTTCAATTATCCTTATACATATACAATAGATTAGTCTTAATCCATGTTTGAGCCTTAATTTAACAGTAATCCATTCATTTTACATGATTTTTGTTGTTTTGACATTAGTTCTATAAGTTATTTTTATATACAAGTTAAGATTTCTTAATCAATTCATTAGTCTTTATAAGTTATTCTAGTCTACAAAATCCTCCAAGTTAAGTTTTGAGTTATTTCATAATAAGTTTCTTAGATCAAAATCCTCTAAGTTACTCTCTAAACTATACAAGGGTCAAGTCATTTATTATGCCAGTTTTACTTTATAAGACAGTCTCTAAGTTACTCTAATTTAAGTCTCTTAGTAAACTACCATCTGAGTTACCTTTTGAGTTTAACTAACCTTAGAGTCTTTAAGAAATTTACCTTCTAACTAAGCTTCTAATTTCCATTTTTTATTTACTTTACTCATAAATTTGCCTCTAACTCAATTTCTAAGTCTAATCCCTAGTATATTGATTACCTAAAATCATTTAAGTTATCATTTGCCTTTAATCAACTTACTATAACTAATCCATTTGTTTACTTTTCTACCAAGTTTCAGGTATAAGAATCACTTTAACACTTCAATTAACACTACTCAACTTCATTACTCTCCAAATTTCTCATGTAACACGTCATCATTCACCAACTCTTCAAGACTACATACTACTAAACTACACATATAAAGGCATATTCTTTAATTTTTTTCATAACTTCTTCTTATAAAACTCAATTCAACATCTCCAACATACTATAAAAACTCCACTAAATAATTAAACTTAGAATCGAAGTGAGGTCCTTAGGAAAAATATACTAATTTTTACCAAAAACACCATTTTAATCATAATTTAGGGACTAAAAAATTCATAAATTAATTTTGTTGGAAAATTTTTCATGGAATTTTACTATAAGTATAGAAAAGCTTAAGGAAAAATTTGAGGGATAAAACTACGTCATTAAGATAGTTTAATTTAATATCAAAACTAGTTTAGTTTTATCAATTTCTTAAGGACTTATTAGATATCTACTAAATTTATACAAAATAATATTTTTCCTAAATTCTATACATTAAAATACTTAGAAATAAGTTTTTCTAGAATTTTCTAGATTAAATTAGTATTTTTAATATTTTTTTGAAAATCGATTATTTTTAAGGACTCATTAAAATCTTTAGTTCCAGCCACCATCAGCTGCACCACCTTTGTTGACTAGGTTGGACAATAGTTGTTACTCCTTGTAGTGGTGGTTGTTGGTGTCCAATTGCTCATTATACTGTCGAACTCCTTTTAGCTCATATTTGCACCAATCTTCTAATAATTTTCTCATATTTTCTACTTAAATTTCTTAGACCTAAACTTATTTTTCTCAAATCTAAGTTTTCATGTAAGATAATGTGGAGAGGATTTCTAGAATTTTTAGAGCTTGTGGAAGTGAAAAATGGATTGTTTTCACTCTCCTCAAGCAAAATAATAGTATTTAATTTTTATTATTTTTCTTAGCTTAATATGTATTTAATTGGGTATTTTAGGTAATTATCGATACATATTTACATGTAAAAATTACACTTGATGTGTGTATATATATATTCTACATGTTATTTTATGTCATTTAATAATTTATTACATATATAATTTATCTCTATAAATTCGATAACTATCGGAGCCTATTCTACATGATAATGTTAATTATTAAATAGTATAGTAAAAATGTATTATTTTAGTTATATTTTTATTATTTTTGCAAGATTTGAGCCCATAAGTTCTCATTAACTAATGTCCTAGCCCACTTATAAAATTTTAGCTTAAATAGGGCTTAAAGTGACCCCGATTCAACCAATTAACTCGGCCTATCCAACTTGGTTCATATAAGTACTCACTAAGTTTTTTGAAGTTAAAATATATTATTTTCTTTTTGTGTTTTTTCTATAATATATACTAGTTTGCTAAAAAAATAAATGTAAATTGAAGAAAAACAAAATATAAAATGTAAAAAGCTCTTAATTTTCAATTCTTAAATATGTAGATTATTTTTATTACTTTATACATAAATATAATTTATAAATTATTATAATATTTTTATTTACCTCAAGTTGATCTTAGCTTGACCTCGTTAAATTTCTCAATCCTTAACCCCTTCTCATTCTCAAGTCAACCTTTTGGTCTAAGTTTGACAATATTATTTCTTGCATATATTACTTACATATTATTAGTGGCATATGTTGATCCTTATGCATACTTTGTGAAGATTTGCAATTGATCCATTATGATGTTAACATTTGCTTCATAAGCACCAAAAGACTCTAAAATTTTGAAATTTTAATTGCTCTCATAGAAAAGCAAATTTTGACCAAATCTTTTTTTAATGCCATTTGTACTTAATCATATGTTGTACAGTCTTTACTTTTTTAGAGTTAATTTATGATATTGTTGCTTTGTTTAGTTACACTATGTTTAAATTGAGATTTGATATCTTATGATTAAGGCAAGGTGATTGACTTTAGATTAGATCCTTGCATTTTTTAGTTGACTAGTATATATGTATATTCTTTGAAGTTCTAGTAGCATGATATGATCATGTAAATTATGTAAAATTTGACCTCATCTTAAATGTTTTCTTCTTAGATAAAAAAAAATGGCTAAAGTTAGAGGTGATTAAATATGAAAAAATAAAAACAAAAAACAAAAAGAGAGCATAGGTGGATATATGGGGTTCCCAATAAGTGCATAGCACATTTTCATAGGTGATAAATTCATGACCATATAAGGCAAGTACACCTATTAAATTATAATAAAATGAATATGAGTTTGACTTGATCTTTCAAAAATCCGGAATATTAGTACTAATCTTATCTTTATTATTTAATTGATAAATTCAATTTCAAGAATTTAATTCTTTAAATTAAAATTGCAACAACTAATTAATTTAAGCAACCAATCAAGAACCAAAAAGAAAGCAACTAATTAAAGATTTAATTCAAAACTCAACATCGTACTTAGATCTTGTTTTCCTTAAACCTAAATATGTGATTTTTTCTAAAGATAATCTAATTAGTTCATTAATTTTTTTATTAAGAGAATTCTCTATTAAAGTTAATAACTTTCTTAAGCTTATTAATCCTTATCTCTAGATACCTAATAGAATGTCTTCTCCATAGCATAACCTAAGATCACATTAATGTACAATGAATTCTCTTAAAAAAAATATTATAAATCCGGAAGAATTCTGCAATTTATCCCTCATATTGCACAAATCATCATCAATTATACAAGAAATCCCTTGATCTTCTTACGTAATATCAAAATTTTATATTAACACTAGTAAGAATATTAATCTAAAGCATGTATGTACACATAATTGATTTAAGAAAACCAAGAATTGCTTTAGATCTAATAAAAACAATTGTCACATAAATAGATCTAGCTTCTACAAGACCTAAATACTAAAGATCTATTCTTTATCCATAATAAAAGAATAATCTTGCATGAAATCTAAAAGAAAGGTAGAAGAGTAAATCATAAATCAAAATAAGATCTTAAATCTTGAAATCTTGTTACACTAGACTATCTTAAGTGTTTTAACCTTAAAGTTCTCTCAAAAAGACATGTTAATGTTCTGTAAAAAAAAAAAGAAAAAAACCCTAACTAAGCCTTAAATAAGAGAAGTGAAATAACATATCAATCTCATTCAACATTTCTTTGACTCACTTTTTCTTTTTTTTTTTTTAAATCCTAGGAACAACACGACCGAGGCCATGATCATGTCCTTTGGTCATTTAACTCATGTTCATAATTAAAATTATGCTTTAAATTCTCCTAGTAATAACATAATTATGTCGTTCGATTATGTCGATTTTTGAATTTTCTTAACTTACTTGTTTTAGTTTTGAATTAAGTGAAACTTATTTCTACCTTTTCATTTTCTTATGTAAATTGTTCCAAAACTTAGAAAATAAAATTTTCCTTAATTAAACATTACTTACTAAAAATAAATTCAAAATTTAAGGAAAAGGCATAAAAAATCACCATATAAGATTTAATCAATTTAGAGCTTATCAAGTCTAGATCCTTTAGTGTCCAACTTGTGAAAAAGATAAAAAATAAAGAGTTTTCCAATGTAGATTAGTCAAATAGGGGATTCATGCATACTTAAAGTAAAAAAGAAAACAAAAAAATGAAAAACAAAAAGGAAAAGCCAAAGATCAAAGTAAAGGGAGAGCTTTTAGTTTTGTATCAATTACTTGATGTTATGCTTGTGATATAGATTAGATTTGTATACATGCATGTCTACTATCAACTTAATTAAGCAATTAATTAATGGCTTAAGTCTATTGTTAATGATTTGTGTAAATGAGTTAAATGTTGATAATGGTATGAGTGTGCACTTACTTTCATCATAAGAGTTTTACTTTTGAAATTGATATTTAGAATTTCTTGAGAACAAGCAATGTTTTAACTTAGGGGTATTTGATAATTGCACAAAATTGTACATTTGTCCCTACTTAAAGCACACATTTGTACATGTAATTTGCATTTCTAACGCAATTTTTCCTTGAAAATCAATGAAATACATGTAAGTGGGTTAATTGTACAATTAATGAGAAGAAGGATCAAAATATAATTAAAATGGCCTATATAAACTCATATATTCTTTTCTTGATCTTATACCCTTTTATATGCGAGTTTATACATTTATAAAATGTAAAGATCTAACTGAAACTCCTTATATTAAGGTATTCTCCACTATGGCATGGTCTGCCACCTAGTTTTGACTCTTAATGCAACTACTTTCTTAGATGTCACTCTTTCTAAGATTGCTTTGGTTTGAATATGCTTAACTTTAGAGTTTGAATAAACTTTAAGTTGTTACATCAAAAGCTCTTCAGTAATTAGAGTTCTATAATCTTTTATTTAAGGGGTTATCATAGAGTACATTACTTTTGTAAAAGGGAATAGATTATGATACCTTTTAAATAGAAGGTGATGAAACTTTAATTATTGAGGTGACCTAAAGTTTATCTAAAATCTGAAGTTAAGTATGTTCATGCTAGAGCAATCTCAAGATGGGTAAACTCTTAAGAAGCAGATGTATAAAGGGACAAAACTGTACAACATTTGATGACAAAGCATATAATATCTTAATAAAAGAAATTATAGTTGAGTTGTTACAAAGTGGCATTGAAGTAATCCACTAATCAAAAGAGTTGAGCCCCTACCAATTGGTGGTATTAGACTTATGTAAAAAAGCTAACAAGTATATCAGTTCTATAATGGGGAATAAATAGTGATAACTCTTTAAATAAAAAGTAGCAGAACTCTAATTGTCAAGGTACCTTTTCGTGTAGTTACTTAAAGTTCATTGAAACTTTGCAATTCACTAGCTAAAAGGCCAGAGTTCTTGCCTAGTGATGGTATTGAACATATGGAACAAAACTAACAAGGATATCGATTTTATAAAGAGGATAGATAGTGGTATCCCTTTAAATAGAACATGACAAAACTTTGATCATCAAGATGCCATTTGATGTAGTAGCTTAGAGTTCATTGAAATTTCAAAGCTTAGTGTACTTAGACTAGGGCACTCTCAAGATATGTGACATCTTGGGAAGCAACTGCACGAAGGGACAAAACTATATAATAGATTATGCCAAAGCGAGCAATACGTTAGAGTGAGAAGTTTTGGTTAGGTTGCTACATTTTAAACTAAAATTGTATGTCCTTGTATGGTTGTGGAATCATTATATTCATATCGGTTGGTCCCAATGAACGATTAATAAGGGGTGGTAGAATTGATTGTCACAAAATTTTTTAAGCTCAATTTTAAATGTGGAAAACTCTTTTGAAAGCTTAAACCACTTCTTATTATCCAAGATTAGCCATGAGATGCTAAACTTGTATCTAATTTCAATGGATCATAACCTATAACTTCAAATCAAAGTTTCGTGTATGAAAGTTTAAAATAAATATTAGTATGATCTTTTAATTCTTAACCTCTTCTTATTCATTTATATACCCTTTTAGTACCAAGTATTTTATGTAAAGCTCCTTAAGTGCTCAAACGTACTTCTCATTAAATATGATTTAAATGCATAGGCACAAACTTAACAATATTACTCAAGATAATGAATGTATAATATAAATGTGATAAGGTAAAATAATAAAATTGAAAAAAATAGATAGCAAAATATAGAGATCCTTTCTTATGAGCCAATTTACTCTTCTAGAATAGTTATGTCCTTTCGTTGTATCCAATATTTGAAGAAAATTAAGATGAGATATACAATTCACACAATTTAAAGAAAATCAAAATAAGATATACAATTCACACAACTTTGCCTCACGATTTATATCTCGTAATTAACATAGGCCTACATAGTCTCCCTCATTATTCCTTCGAATAATTTCCACTATGTTTTAAGAGATTAGTGGCTCTATTAAGGATTATAATAGATTTCCCCATAGTTTACTTGAATTTTCAAATTGACGATAGATTTAAAACATTTGCCTATATTTTTATTCTTTCATTTGCTTTAATATCATCATCTTCATATTTCTTCTCTTTAGATCTTCTCCTTTATATAATCTTTAGTCTTCAGCATTCAAATGTTATAAATATGGTAGTAACCTTTGAGTCTTCAAACATGTCATATCTTCTTCTATTTTTGTCAATAGATGTTTCTTATTATCATTGATCTTCTTCTAAATATATTGTTATGACTTTCCTAGTGTATCCTTTAAGATTTATGGAATTTCATCTTAGCCATCGTTTCTAAAATATTTTTTTCTCTAATATGATCAAATTTATTTCCAAAATATATCTCCTTTTCGGGGTTGGGTCTTGACTAGTAATACTTTATCTTTCTTACTTTTTTTCCTTATTTTAAGTATGCTTTTAGGCTATTTCTGAATTTTAAAACTTTTTTCTAATCCTTTTATTTTGATATACTTTTTTTTCCCTTCTTTCATCTTTATTTTGCTCGATTAGTTTTGCTCTTCAAGTAGCTTCTATCATATAAGTTTCAAACATTCATTGCTTTTGATAAAGTAGCTTTTGAAGCTTCTAATCAGCTTCTCTGATTTCATGCTACAATTATAGTCCTCACTTTTGATTACCCCTTTAAGTCTATCAATAATTCTTTCTTGTAAATAATGTTGTTGCATAACTTACTTAGTAACGCTTACATGTGTCGTTTGTTATCATCAAAGTCTTTCTAGAAGTTTTGATAATATTGATTCTTGGATCCACTTTTGAATATCAAGAATTCTAATTAGCGTAAAATATAAGATTAACCATATATTACTAACAATCGATCACATGAACAGTTGAAACAATCATAGCCTTATAAATAACTAATTTAGCTCATAATCACAACAACAAAATCATACAACAAAAATGTAAATTCAATAAAATGAAACATAGCTATAAGATTAGAAGAAATTTGAAGTTGAACAAAGTTAATCTTATTCAAATACTTTGTGAAAGGCTAATGAATCTATGTTATTAAGCCTCTAATATACCCTAAATCTATTATAACTATGAAAAATCTATTTAGTTTGCCTTAACTATGAAGTATGGAGTAATGTCTATGGGTTTTAGAGAAAAGGAAAGAAAATGAATAGTTGCTTGTGTTGTAAGCTTTAATAAGATTAAACATGTTGTTCAAATGGCATATGCATACCATTTGGATGCTACATAACCAATTAAGGTTTAAGCACATAGTTTAGATAGCTAAGTTGATGCTTCCAATCACTAATTTAAACCTTGGCTTCTATTCAACTTGTAAGGAGGAGGCATCCAAATGGGAGCTTCAAATATTTGATTTTGTTGATGCTTTTTTCATAGTCCAAATGGGCTCTCACCACCATTTGGATAAGAGTATATATCTTTTTTTCTTTAGTGCTTCTATGAGTCATTCAAATGGCATAAGTGTGCTAGCTAAATTCCTTTAATTCCTTACATGCTAAAAACATGAAAATTAGCTATCTAAACCCAAAATTGATTCTTTTTCATATTTTGGTGTAATTAATCCATTTTACATGTGTACAACATTTTTACTTGATCTTAATGCAAATTGCTCAAGTAAAATGCATGATGTCTATGACTTTAAGAAAATAATATGTAATTTTACACGTTATCGATGACTCAAATGTCTTAAAATACAAATATAGTGGACTTTTTCAATTTTTCATATGTCACCTACTTTATTGATTATGGGGACTTAAGATGCATATACAGGTACATATATCGACACAATATGATGTTGACATATGATATAACATAGCTATATTTATGGAATATGGACGCTTCTTTTACACTTGGTAAAAAGCAATATGTATTTATAGGAATTTATTTGTTGTACCTTATCTTTTTATATCTAGTTATATTTTGCTAAGATAAACTTGTTAACACTTATAAACAATTGGATATTTACTTGTAACATACTAAAGGTAACGAAATATAAGAGTATAAAGAAATAATAAGGACGGCAGGTTCATAAAATTAAAGAAAGTGTAACAAGAATGCAATTCAATACTTAAAAGAAAAAATGCACATTACAAAGCTTACAACTTCTGAGACTCAAAACCAACCACTTGAACCTCCTCAACATGGCCCATCAACATCATACATAATACCGATATATCCTTAGTTCAACTTTGGTTGATGGTAATACCGACAAAATGGATGACAGTGATGGAGCGAAAGATGATGAAGGCTACGAAATAGAGGGTAAGATTGGAAGTTGAAAGCTTTAAAATTGAGCATCGTACGTGCATAACTCTAATAGGAATGGATTTAAAACTACTTAATTTTTTCCTACAAAAAACTTATAATTTTTACCATTGAAGTGTATGAGAGCTCTCTTGTATAGGACATATGAGTTTCCTATTTTTAATTTCTGGACTTTGTTGCTCATGAGTTTAGCATGATGTATCGTTTGGTTGCTATATTGTTGTGTTATAGTACTAGACAAATTTATGGGGAAATCTAATTGAAATACTTAAATTTTGATTTAGGAGATGCAGATTCACCTTTTAAACTTTTAAATGTTGCAAATCATCTTTCTAAATTTTGGTGAATTGACATTATAAAGGATATTCTCCATTTTCAATTAAGAAAATTCACACTATAATAAAAGTTTATAAAGTTTTAAAATATACTGAGGCTTAAATGGTAAATGAGTAGGTGGGTCAAAATATAAAAAAGTTATTTGTATTTTTTCTTAAATTTATTAATATGGTTTGTATATTAGAAAAAGTTACTAAATAAAAGAACGTTGCTGTATTTAACTATAGCTATAAAAATTATAGCATATATTTAAAAATATAAAAATTTATTTTGCAATACAAGAATTTATGTATAATTGAATTTATAAAAATAATTTTATATCAAGTCCCAAAATTAGGATCTTCACCCTTTTTATTTTTACAATTTATAATATAAATATAAATAATTAGAAGATGCAAACACATTGCATTACCAGCATTTATTGAAGGGTATAAATCATATTTTAGTGTTAAGCTAGGAAACCTATTTCAGGAGATATGGGCTTTGAAACGAAGAAATCTGGTTAAGGCCCAAAATCTCGGGCTGATCTTTAGGCACGAAGCTAAAATAAGCAGAACTAGGTGACCTCAAACGGCAACGTTTAGTTCCTCTTCTTCTATCCTCTTTTTTTCGTCTTTTAACCCCAGAACTTCAACATGACAATCTCTCCGTATTCAAATGTTTTCGGAAACATTAAAAACAAGAAGAAAAAGATCATTGATAATTTGCAAGAACCGAAAAAAGAACCGAACTTAGAATTATACCCATTACTGTGAAGATTGGGAGAGAGTGAAACGATGGCATTTTCTGGGTTTGGAAAGCAAACTGGTCCTACTGGACCTCCGCCTCCGAAATTTGCAAACCCTTTTAACCAATATACTCGTCCAACATCACCTTCACCGTCGCCGCCGCCGTTAAAACCTTCAACTCCGTTTTCCACTTCTTCTTCTCCTATTCGATCTATGAGGTATGCTTTTTGCCTTTTTCCTCGTACTCTAAATCAAATATGTTATGTTTGAAAAGCTGGGACTTTATTGTTTAAAATATGATTAAAGTTTCAGTCTTTATTTCAAATTGTTTATTGTATGGAGTGAAAATTTTCCCAGCTTAGAGAGTGGTCAGTTTTTTTTTTTTCTTTTCCTTTTCTTTTGCAATTAGTAGGTGTAATAAATTTTTTATTTAAGTAATTTTATGTTGTTGGGAGTTCATAATAAAAAGGGAAGCTTTTGAATTCAAAGTGAGGTTGTTATCACAGGTGTTAGTAGACTTGTGGGTTTTTTTTCCCCTTTTCCAATATATGCTTTGATCTTGAGTTGATATTCTTGGTATGTATGGAAGTGTGTTGCCTTTACAATTCGAAAATAGTAGTGAGGAAATCTTGTAATTTTGTTTGAATGAGATGTTGTTTCTTTTCTTGGGTTGGGATATTGGTGAGAGTTAGGATAGGATATGTCAGAATGATTTACCAAGTTCTAACCATGAATCTGCTTAGTTTTGAGCTTTCCATGTTGCTGAGTTTGGTGTCCAAGTGCTTGTGGTAAGGGGACTAGTTTTCAGCTGAAAGTATGATTCAATCTAATTTGGGGAAGAAAATTCTGGATGCTTAATTGAAGGAGAACTACTATATCTTTATGTCTTGAGACAAAAAGTAATGCTATTTAGTTTGTACCTATAGATGAAAGAACAGAATGAGGGGTCTGCATTAATCAAACATTACATGTGGGCCTGTGGCCACATGTAATATATGGATTAGTAAGATGGTACATGCGGTGCATACCTGAGAACTTTGTGTTGATGGACCTAACTTGTTTTATATGCATATATAATATATTATTTGTTTAAGTTATACGAAAAGTACAATTATTGTGGTTTATTTTGAGTGCATTTGAAGTGATGTTCGGGCCAACAAATTTTTTGATAACTTGCAAACATGTTCTACTAGAAGGTTGATGTTCTTAAATTTTTTTCCCCCAGTTTTTGGCATGATTGTAAAGTTCGTACAGCTTCGTGGTCCTTTAGTTGATAAATTCAAATCTTTCTTGGACATTCTTAAACTCAAATGATTTCAAACAAATAATATGTATTCATGATCTGGTTGAGTTGTTTAGTTTGCTGTAAATGATATGGTGGAAATACTTATTGATGTGTACATACGCATATGCACACTATGTATATTATGTGTATATATACTTAGAGTAATGCCTCCAAGGCCATTCACATGTATATATTTTAAATTTTCTGGCAAGAACTAGGGAAGTAAGAGCTTTTAATTCCTAAATGTTTTTGCATCTGTTCTTTAAAGAACTTGAATATGCTGAAATTTAAAGGGAAATTAGATCAATAGTTGCCCTTGTATCAAAAATGGTATTGCACAATACCCTGCTTTGCAATTTTGACTTAAATACCCGGTGTAGGAATTGAGAATGTCAAAACTTTCACTATTTTAAATTCTATAGTTGGTAGTGATATGGGCCTGCATTTGAAACCTAGTCACTGGTCGTTGTATAAACGAATTGTTGGTTATGATTGATTTGCCCTTGTTATTATTCTGCCTTTTCTTTCTAAAACCTATGATGGAAATAGGGATTGAGGGCTTATTTGGAGAGAGAACCCTCCAATCTCTTGGAAAACTAAAACAAAACTAAAAGACTAATATTACTGAGATGATTCCTTGCTTGTTCTATTCATCCTCATTCCTCTGTAGGAGTTATTCATACAAGCTTTTCTGCCACACTTACCTAGAATAGATATGCGTATTAAGAGACAATATCATCCTAATATTTATTACAAGAATAAAAGAAAACACAATAAAGGATAATTGAAATCCACATCTCTATAATTCCGTTTTTCTAAAACTTTGTTGTCCTAGGATTGTATCTCTAGCTGGTAGAAAGCAGATAAAATTTGATAAGCATGGCTTTAGATTTTTATTTTTGACATGCTTTTAAGAAAAAATGCCAGTATTATACATTTGCTTGTGTTAATTTGATTAGTAGAGGATCTTGTTGTACTCTTGGCAGACGGAGGTTTTTTATATTGTTTTTCCTGGAGATACTGTTGTTCTATCAATTTACTTTGGAAAAAGGAAGTCACAGCAATGCTGATTCATGGATTTATGACTTCAGATACACTGCAAGATAATGCTTCATGCTTGTGATTACTCATGTTGTGGTCAATCCATGCAATTACCTGCCTCCTTATACTTATTTGATGCACACATTCACTGCTGTAACTTCCTCTTTTTCTTTCAACTTTTTCCCTTCCTCTTTCTGTTGATTGCAAACTTTTTAATTTTGGATGGACTGTCTAGTCATGAAGGACCTAGGGTGCAGCTTGTTGCTTTCCTTCCTATTGTTCCAGGATTTCATGCTTTTTTATATGTATCATTCATTATTGGTGTCTGGACTGTTTTTTGGGTGTTCTCTTTGCTACTCTTCTTAATAAACAAAGAACCAAAAATTAAAAAAGAACTATTAAACCAAACCCTTCGATGACACCCCCACCCCACCACCCCTGCCCCGCACCACCC